>JBBPTY010000004.1:0-85837 GCA_038094335.1 Tylopilus aff. striatulus | reverse complement strand
CACGACACGACTCAGCCTTCTCCGTTTAATGAGAGAGGGTCAGAGAACACCCCTCTTCTCAATGAGACGACGCCATTTTTCCACTTTGATCTTACGGCTGCCTTGCGGGCTGTGCAGTCTAGCCCGAGGCAACGTTCGCGAGCTGAATCTACGTCTACGTCCAAGCAAGATGAAGCTCAAGTCACGACCTCTATAGTAGCTGTCGACATCGACAGTTGATGTGGGGACAATGTTCAACGTCTCATTACTAGTAGATGTTCGGACTCTTGTGTAGCCACTGTATATAGATGTGCTGTACGTTTTCCCCACGAATCGGATGTCTACGAAAGTCGTCGTCGACCCATACCTTTTCTTCAATGTATCTCCGCTTGGGATGCGCTCAAAGGCGTGTCTCACTACCATCTCGGTCGTTCTCGACGACCTCGACCTGTTTCGCTGGTCATAGCAAAGTACCAATCGTTCGTGGTGCTTCGGGTCTCTGAGACTGACCCACGTCCCCAGTGGTCGAAAATCAAGCACCGCAAAGGCATCGAGGACGCCAAAAAGTCCAAACTATACGGCAAAGCAGCGCGCGTAAGCACCCACACACTTGTCGTCTTCTTTTTCCGTCGGGCGTCTCATGCGCGTGCACAGGAGGTCCTGTCCGCTGCCAAAGGTCGGTCGTCCATCCATCCTACCGCTGCTGCCCGCGCATGAACGGGAGGGGTGCGTGAAAGGGGGGGCTCACGCGTGCCTCGGACAGCGGGCAACTCTACGAACCCAGACGAGAACAGCCTCTTGGCGACCGCCATCCGCCGCGCCAAGGACGCAGGCGTGCCGAGAGAGACCATCGACACCGCGCTCAGCAAGGTGCGTGTAAACCACCTCGAGCTGTGACAAGTGACCACGCGCTGACGTGACAGGCGGAGCGCACCAAGGGACACGGACAGGCGATGCGCTTCGAAGCGCTCTTCGACGGGACCGTCGGGCTCATCATGTGCGTGCATCCGTACCGTTGCTCCCCCAAAAAAAAACCGACGCGACGAGGCACACAGTGAATGCCGGTCGGATAACGTGAACCGCACGGTGAAGCGCGTCAAGGACGTGTTGGGCGCGTACAGGTGCGTGGTTGCGCGCTGTAGGTGCCCACGGCTGACGGGGCGCACGCGCGCGCGCGGGCCAGTGCGCGGCCCGCGCCCGTCAAGTTCATGTTTCAGCAGCGGGGCTACGTCAAGGTGCGCGTCGGCGACGACATGGAGGCGCTCCTGGACCGCGTCGCGCACGTGTGTGCGATCGACTTTGCGGAGTGGGACGAGGCGGCGGGGCAGCGTGGGGTAGAGGTCAGTATGCCCTCTTTTTTATTTTTTATTGCAGATGGCGGCATCGATGACACGCGCTCGTTTAGCTGGTGTGTCCCCCAGAGGACCTTGGCAAGGTCATGAAAGCGATCCAAGACCATGCGTCTACGTCCCCGTTGTGCGAGGTGCTCGCGAGTGAGGTCAATTGGGCCCCGCTGGATCCGCAGCAGGCTGGAGAAGACGCTGAGGCGATGGACCGTCTGGAGAGCTTAATAGACGCGCTGGAGGAGGAGGACGACGTCGAGCGGGTGTACACGACGTTGGAAGCGAATCATTTGATTGCTGATATCTCATAGAGCACGCTAGAGCGGGTTAGAAAACACCCCGAATACATCCCAAGCAAAAACATGGAAAGAGGACTCACTGGCTGCTAATGTGTCTCCCATCTCGACCTTCTGCCTGCGGCATACACCTACATGCAGGACGTCCTCGGCTGTGAACTTCGCTGTGCACCAGTTCACGAGTTACCTCGCTACGGTGTGGAGGATGTCGAGGCCTCGGTTACGGGCTTCTGAGGGTGATTTAGGTCATTCGTCGTCTTCTTAATTCGATGCGATCCCATTCTCAACAGAGAAATAGCCGCAATGTAAGGTAGCGATCGTTTCTTATTACACATTCATTTAACCAAAGCATGTAGGCCGGGTTTCACTCGTACGCGAACACGGCCCTAGATCTGCAAGTCTGGGTGAAGACGTATCCATGCATGACCCCCAACGCCGCCAAACTGAACAAGTTGCACCTCCGAGGCTTCATGCACGTATTCCTTGAATCCTGACACTCTTGCGCGCGCATACACGTCTTGGCCTAATTGCTGTCCTACGACCGATCTGAGGGCCCGGGGAATGCCTTGGGCATGCGCCTGCATAAGAACATCTATTAATGGCTGGAACTGGGATAAATCCCGAGGAGCAGCATCCTGCCCACCCAAAGTCGGGAGAGCGCTGCTATTCTCAGGCGTGCCAAGTCTTGGTGACGCAAAGCTCGGCGACTGGACAGTCGCAGTCCGCTCTATGAGCGGGGTCCTGAAGGCCGCTAATGATGGACTTTGGATCACATGCAGTGGACCGGGGATGGGAGACGGGGTCGATGCAACGCCATCGACACCGAACCAATCGGGGTGCAATGCGATCCATGCCTCACCGTCTATGCCACCGAGCTCGATGATGCCCTCCTGCTCAGCCAGGGCGGTATACTCTCGGAATCTCGTCACGCCAGCGCGTTGGTAGATATGTTTGCATGACTGTACGAGGTCCAGTGCGATCGTCGAACGCGTTGGACGGATAATACCCCTCTCCCGGGCTGCCAGCAGGAGATTGATGAGTGGTCCAAACTTTGCCCATATCTCGTGCTGTCTAACGGGCACATGCTTATGTGATGGCGTAGCCCTCAGCAGAGGCGGCGTTGAGGGGAAAGGGCTAGAGGAAAGGACTGGCTCGGAGCCTGGTCCAGCACGATGGGGTGTGCTCGGTGCGCCACGCGGAGAGGTGGCGAACTGCGCATAGACAACATCAGCGACCCCTGCCACAGACGGAAGGACCTGTTCGTTGGACGGACTCCCTGTGGGGTGCAGCCCCATGTTTGTGCTGGACGGGGAACAGAGCGTGCGTGGCGCACATTGGGAATGGTCATTTAACTTGGGCGTGTAACTGTCATCACGAGGGTCATGATTGGAGTGCGTGTGTGGATGCGGGAGGAACTGTCTGGCGTTCATATCGCTACCGCCGACATGTGCTCCGTTGAGGTGCTCGGCTCCCTTCGGACCGATGTTCTGTGTCCCACCCACACTGGCGGCGGTTTCAGATACCGTCTTTATTGGGGCGAGGAACGGGGACGTAGGTTCAACGCTGATGGGTGACTCAGGTCTAGACTCTAACTCATTCAGTCTCTTGGGCATGGCAAAAGGCGATGCCAGACAGTTGAGCTTCGAGCTTCCTGAAGCCGGTGATAATTGACTCGCTTCGAAGGGGGACCGTACGACGATCGACGAGGGCGGGAGACTGTCATCCAGGGGTAACTCGAGCGCTGTTTCGAGTGGTGGTATAGAAAAGGAACTGCGCTTTGCGGGGCCGACAACGTCGGTGATATCGGAAACGCTCGATCGCCTCGCACTAAATGGTGGCGTATTCTTGGCAAGGGTGTCCTGCCCCACCGCTGGAGGCAACGGCGCAACAGCAGTGGCGCTGCATACCCATGTAGATCCGGTGGAAGGAGATGCTCGTCGACGGGAGGGTGTCTTGGGGACGGACGTTCCCTCGAGCGTTAGGTCATTTCCCATGTCGGTAGACTTCCTCGATGATGCTAGGCTATCGAATTCCTGGGTGGCATCGACGACCCCCAAGTCTTTGCAGTGCCTCGACGAGTCAAGGAGATCGCGAGTGCTGATGCGTCGTAGCTGCGGCGACGTTTGGGACGTGTTGGCGTAGGTGGGATCAGAGTCGTGGAGAGGGGCGTCTTGGAGCTCTCTTAGAAGCTTTGTGACGAGGTTGGGATCCACGCCGAAACAGGGCTGTCTGACGGCCTGTGCAGGGTTCACTGGATCTGAACGAGATCTCAATACTGCAGCACCCCAATCTATGACAAGCGAGGCCTGGTTCTCGAGGCTGGGTGAAGTATGCGGAGAAGGGACGAGGAGTATGACTTGATATTTGCGTAGTTTCAGGGTGGATACGGCATAAGCGTAATCACGATCACCCGTAATAAGGACGATGGTTGCGGGGGCAGGATGGTCTATGGCGAAGGCGAGCATATCCACTTGGAGGAGAGCCCTGAGTCAACAACGCGAGAGAGCGAAACACGTTTGAAACACACCCAAAACCATTTTGTCCACGACATCCTTTCTGCCGTTGTGAGGACAGTCGATGATGGACACGCCAGACGACTGAAGCTCGGAGCGAAGGAGGACGGACTTGGGAGACTGTGCAGAGATGTCAAGATAAGCTCTGAAAGTGGTTACGGAGCCGAACAGGCGGGTTATGCGACTAATGTTGTGGACGATGTCGTAACCCAGACCGGCAGCATTGGATGGGGGGCAGGAGTTCTCTGAGGGGGTGGGATGGTGAGATGGAGGAGGTGAAACGAGGATGAACCTGCTGACCGTAGTCCCAAAAGATGGCGACGTCTGACATGAATCGTTATGAACACAGCTACACAAGGGAGAGGGACAGGGCCAGGTTTTGTATTCGGTGGGGTTACGTGGAATGCACATGCAGAGGAGGCAAAGCAGCTCAGGTACTGATGGTGCACATCCCGGCTGGACGAGGTGCGCCACTGAAAGCCCGCATGTGCAGCACGTTGACAACCCGGCGCAGCACGGCCCGTCCCAAATGGCCGTGATCGAACTCAACACCGTACATTACATCGCATGGCAGTTCTACATCTAGAGTCTACTTGACTTTCCGCTGCAGTTTGCTCAAATGGTAATTGATGGACGGTCTCTGTGGTTTGGGATAGACGGGCTGCGGCACAGAGATTGAGCAAGGCACACGACACATGAACACACGAGCGACAGACCGTCGTGCGCATGCAGTTGAACAGCGCGTTCGCCACCTCCTTGCACTTGGATGGATCCGCCGAGAGAACGTCGCCCGTAGCAGCCCAGCAGCCGAGCATGGCGACGAGCTCAGCCTTGCATGGTGAGGGTCGACGTACTAAAATAAAGTCAGTTCGTCGCCGTCGTCGCCAGGACCAACGACGTACGCTTAGTCGGTCTGACCTTGACGTGGGCTATATGGACCATCTTCAAGACATACTAAAATCAACGGCGCTGGAGGCCATATTATTTCCAAGTCCGCGAGTGTGGCTCGGCATTCCCCGATCTTCCCGACACTTGGACCACGTATGACTTGTACTACATTCATATGAGCATTAGTACGACCACCTCGTATACCCAATGCCGTCCCTGAACAAGAATAACGCTGGTCTGCGCTTCGCGATTACATCGAATCGCTTAATCAACTAACCCACTTGTCTCCAGCGGTGAAGCGCATCATGCAAGAAGCAAGAGAGCTCGCAAATGACCCTTGCACCGATTACCATGCCGCCCCTCTAGAGGTATGTACTCCCTATCCTACTCCACCCCGCTCCTCTATTCAGCTCGCCGAACAGGATGACATCTTTGTACGTTTCTACTCTCCATCGCCCTCTGCCCTCTTAATTTCCCCGCCCAGGAGTGGCATTGCACCATCAGAGGGCCTTCGGGGACGGAATTCGAGGGCGGTCTCTATCATTTCCGCATATTGCTACCCGCAGAGTACCCTTTTCGACCTCCCTCCCTCATGATGCTTACCCCAAATGGCCGCTTCGAACTCAACACAAAGGTGTTCATGTCCCTCGGCTGACACGTTTGATTCTCCATCTTATATCGTCCTTTTGGCAGGTTTGCATCAGTTTCACAAACTGTACGTCTCTTCCACTATTTCACACACGGTCTAGGCTTATCCTTTCGACAGATCACGAAGAGGAATGGCAGCCTGCCTGGGGCGTGCGAACGGGTGCGTACCCGTTCGCTCTTAATTCGAAATCCATTCATACGTGCGCACAGCTATCCTTGGCCTCCAGGGGTTTTTCCCTCTCAAAGGGTCGGCAGCCAATGGCGTGGGCTCTGTCGAATACCCTGTCTCCGAGCGCAAACGTTTAGCACTCGTGCAAGTCTTTAAATTAACGATCGCGCCCCATCTCCTCTCTGACAATTTGCCACATTTCAGATCACGGGAGTGGGTTTGTCCCAAGTGCCAGCAATCCAACTTGGAGTGCCTTCCAGACCCGCCACAGCACGGCACCACGACCCTGAATGAGTCTTTGGCGCTCCGAGGACTCTCACGCGCCCGAGAACAAGTCGACCCTCCTATTCTTCGACCATCATCCACACTGCTCCCACTCGCCCCAGAACGTTCTTCTCGTCCGGAGACATCGGTATCTGATCCCGATTCAGCCACCATCTCAACGCTTGTAACTGAATCTGAGCCGTCAATCCCTGGAGAGCGGGAGAGCCGCGGATCACAACTGCCCATCCGTCGTCGCTCTCACCGGCCACCGTTGCTGTTGGACACTGCGATCTGTGTTTTGCTGGTGCTGGTCGCGGCGCTATTGTTCAGGCGGGCTATGTGAGTCGCCCGCCTGGTGTTGTTTAGTGATGGTCTATCATTTTATGGGCTCCGGCTGATTGTAGGGACATGTACTTGTCACGTTACTGGGAGCGCGGGAGTGTCTAGACCAAGCTTAGTCTGCAAATTGAATACCGTTCCCAGATCGGGTGAACTTGCAATCTCGTTATGTCAGCCTGGTTCGTACGACGATTTGTAAACTCGACACTCCATCGAGGATTTATAGTCGATGCACCCTGTTCTTTGGAGCTCCTCAGCACTCCGCCCCTCCTACATTCTTACCGTGATGTCGTTCTCCATCGTTGTCCACGACTCCGTCCCCCACAGACTCTCCACCCGGTCGTCTCTCCTCACCTGCCCCCGCCGTCCCGATGCCACTCCTATACCCCCCACACTCGTCAACTCGCCCTATCTCTCCTCCCCACACAGCGTCTTCCGACGAAAATCCACTGTGCACAGGTGGCCCTCTCATGAAGACGACCGGTGGCTGCGGGACATGGTCCCCATGGACGGATCCCCATCGTCGGACGCCGACGCCAGATCGGACGCATCGCACGAGCCAACCCCCTCGCCAACCTCTTCGGACAGCTCGTTCGGTAGCGGCCTCTTCCCCCCATCACCGCTGTTGCGACCGCGCTCCACAGGCCCGGAGGTCCCCGCCGTGCACCACCACCGTGCGTCCGGGGGCCCAGCCGCTGGCCAATCCCTCCACGGCCATGGCTGAGCTGCGCGTCGCCTATCGCGTTTTACGTCGCAGATGACCTTTTTCAAAGCAACGTTTTTGACACGAGGGTCGCTCATATTCGGAGAGCTTCCCGAATCCTCCTCCTCTCAATCACCTCGTCGTTTATTTCATTCTGGGTTCTGGCACTGCACTTGGGTTTTACGTGGGTATTAGGGACGATTGGGTTTGTTTGGGTCCACTGGTTCGTTTGACGAGCCGCCATATACTGTATCATTGGCATCTCTGGGGTTTTGGCTCGTGTCGTCAAAACGTTATTTATCACGATCAATCACGTTTCACCTATATATTTACTCACTTTATCGGGCTTAGGACTCTTGCACTCGATGCATGCACGCACAATCATGTAATTATACTATCTAGTCCAAGGGTACAAGGGTCACGGGAATAGAGACATCGCATCACTTCTTCTTCCCCGCACTGACACTGAGGACCACAGCATCTTCATCTTCCAGGTTGTAACTTGCGATCGTGCTCGAGTTGGTAAGCATCTTACCCATGTAAGATATCCGCATCTTCGACGCAGGCAACGTGCTCCCCGTAGCCTGAATAAATCGCTCACGGAGCGTCGAAACGAGTAGCGTGAGGGGTAGATCCGAGATCGTGACCACCTTGCCATCGAGTTTCCATTCTGGTTTCGAAGTTTCGTTTGGAAGCTGAATATTGAGGGAGATCGTGTAAGGGTGCATACTGATCCAATCTGCTTCTGAGTACAAGGCACCGCCGGGGAGCTTGGCAATTTTCTGCCGCTTGACCGGGGGCTGTTCCTCCAGACCCTCCATCTCGTCTGCACTTCGCACCGTGCCAGTCTGGGGGCCCGCCATGCGAACAGGGTGCATACCAGGGGGGGGAGGCTGGAATCCGAACGGCTGTACAGCATCTGGACCCTGGTAGTGAAGGGGTGGCAACATGACCGGCGGTGGTTGGTTCGGATACACCGAGGCTGGCTGGGGTCCTGATGAAATCGTTGCCGCAGAGTATCCCGGGTGAGAGGCGGCCCCTGGAGGTTGAATTGGTGGTGCTGGTAAGGACGCAGGGGCAGGGGGGAGCGTTGTCATTACCGGAGGTGGAGCGGCGGCAGGACCAATACCAGGTCCGATCGCATTGGCATCCTGTGGTCCAAGACCCTTGGCACGGTGGATGGCAGCGATTTGTTCGTCGAAGTTGACATTGAGGGAATACTTGTCCATTGTGCTGACCTTGGTGGCGGTGTGACCGTCCCAAACAACCTTTTCTTTTTCTTTCCGACGTTCCCGCTCCTCTTCCTCCTCCTTCTTTCGACGTTCCTCGTCCGCCTCAGCACCGAATATATCTACACGTGTACGAGCAAGGTCTTTGAGTGATGAGACAACATCCGCGCCACGTAAGAGTTCCGAGGCCTGAACTTTGCGAGCTTCCAAGGCATCTCGTTGAGACTTCCATTTGGGATCCAGCAGTTCAATACGCATATGCTCGTCGAGCTCGTCCACGGGGATCTGTTGACCACAAATAGCACAGGTAGTAAGCGCAGATGCTCTCTTGGTACCGACTAACATAAACCACGATTAGACACTACCACTGATAATGAAAGAAGAATACTCACGCTTGGGCACATAATCAGATTTGATTTTCATTGGGCCTGCAGCGTTAGCACTGGCTTGGATGACTCGTGCGCGTTCCAACTCGCGTGTCCTTTCTTCTTCCTCTCGTCGCTTTCGCTGTGCTTCGTCGTCCTCGTCCTCACTTTGCTCCATCGCGGCGTCTTCGTCATCTGCTGTGGAAATACCTACACCACCAACAGCAGCAGCAGCCTCTGCTTCTGCTGCTGCTTGTCTTGCACGGTGAGCCTCGATGTCGTCCGCAGTCGTCTCCATGATCATTGCAGCCATGCGCTTCTGTGCCAGAGTCATGTTTTCTACCTCCTGTACGTTCATTGGGGGTGGCAGTTCCGAGTTGGCGTCGGCGACAGTAAATTCAATGGTTTGAACAATGGCGTAATCATGCCAGTCGATTTCGGCAAAGGCCACTACAAGAAGAGTTAGTGTATTCATGAGACGGCAGCGATGAAAACACACATTTCTCTGCCTCTTGATCATCTTGGCGCTTCTTGTCCTTTTCCCGTTTCACTCGCTCCCACCGAGCATACATTTTCGACTGTTCAAGAGCCTTCCACTGTGAGCCCTCGTGCGCACGCCCATCAACATATGACAATGATTCCTTGCTTGGGTACAATACTTTCATATATTGTTCAACCAGGCGATTGAAGTAGCCGAAGAGTGAATGATTTGGTCGCAAGAAGTCGAATTGATAGTTGCGGCCTTCTCGTTGGGAAAGGGAAGCAAGGAAAGTATGACCGCGACGAGCAGTGAAAAGGGCGGTCAATTTCATGGTGTCTCTGCGTCATATGCAAGGTCAAATTGGATGAAGATCGTCAACGAGTCACTTACAAATCTATGGGACTAATGCTCGGCATATCCATGACGAATTGAGGCTGAGGTGGTTCGACTCCGAGGTCTTCCTGAACGACAGGTGTTTTTTCACCCTCTACCGTAGGCTTGTCCTGGGAGACCTCCTCTATCTCCTCCCCGGCGGATATCCTATCCATGCGATGCCTATAGTAAGCATGATAAGGGTCCGCAGGGTTGAGGAACGAGAACTTGGGATCCTGACGTTGATTCTCGCGGATCTTGTCCTCGAACTGTGGAGGGTTGACCGAGCGCGCGACGAAGAGGGCAGTTCTGTCGATGACAGCTATATAAATGCGTCAGAACCGAAAGACTGTTTGATGCTAACGAGACTCACATTTAATTTCTGGGGGGGGTAAAATGAGGCCACTCGCGAATCTGAGGGCAGGTTTTTCGTTAGCGCCGGCGTCGCCATTGAAGGCGTGCCCGTTCAGAGCGGGCATTGTCTGTGTTTCGACCGCCATCGTGCCGCGGTCGTGGTGGTGGTCGTGAAAGACGGCGAAGAAGACGCTCCAGTCGGAGGTTGAAAACAAGGGTCGGCATCTCTCGGCACAACTTCCTTCTGTTCCTCTGATGTTCAGTGCATTCAGACCGACGCACGTCGCGTTGAGTGGTCTCTTATGGTCAGTCTCGCGTATTTCTATCGTAATAAAAACTGAACAGAACGAGGAAAACGCCATGGAAATTGTCCGTGACGCGCAAGGCGAATGCGCGAGCCCGCCTCAGAAAAGTGGACGCAGTCATCGAAGCCGTCCGTGCCAGCGGCGTTCAGTGTAAAGCCTTGGTGAGCACCGCGGCACGTCGACATGATCTGGTGACCTTGACGCCTCTATTTTACTCAGGACCAAGCCTTACTCTTGCCCAAGGAACACGAAATGGTACCAAAAGACAAGTACACCGTCTTCAGCTCAACTGCTCGCGGGTACCGCAAGGGTATTCACAAGGTACCCAAATGGACGAGGGTATGTCTCCTTCACGACGACGAACGCCCTACTCACACTCTTTCTACAGCTGACATTAAGGATCAATCCAAAGGGCTTTTAGTTTTATATTCTCGACTACGCTACTTTTATCCCCGCACGCGAGGATCAGTTGGCCACGTAGAATAACCAACAGCGGATAATCACTAGAACAACACCACATGTATTTTTCCCTGCTTGATTCCCTCAAGCACCCTCGGCGCCCCAAGCACTGTTTTGAAGACCTCGTCCCGAGTTTCGGGTATGTCAAGTAAGCTCCGGTTTTTAGCATCTCGAAAGGAGATGTCAAGAATAATGTGGGTGAGTTGAGACACAGATAGTGCATCTGGGAATAGTTAATTCGGGCGCTGCTTCATGGCCTTGTGCTCACCTGTTTCACAAAGAAGTTTCCCAACTCTGCCTGGAGTACCGGCAGCCGAGCCAATCTTTGATCGCTTAAGATATGCAACATGTTCTTGCAGCTTAAAGTGTTTTGCAAAAAGTTTGGCCACATCTCCACTCTTATCACCACGCAGTCTCCTATCCTTGAGAATCCTGGTCACATCGGCCACCCGGAGGGCTGCTCCAGCGATGTATAACAAAGTGGGTGCACCCCGTGACTTGGGCCGTTGCGAAAGTCTCTTGTGTAGCATGGGAAGCACTGAAGGATGCTTTGTATGCGCGAAAGGGCAGAGAAGGAAGACATACCCTTGATGATGAATTCAGCCAGATGATCTAGCGACCTCGATTCCATCCATTGCGTCGTGTCCGCAATTGCTGTTTCTGTCTGCAGTTCAATCAAGATTTACAAGAAGCGAGATGTGTCAGACGTGCTCACCGGGTATAAACATGTCGTTGAGTTCGAGTCCGGTCAACTCCGGGAATGCTTTAGCTTGCATGGTAGACATGTAGTCCACAAGCTTGTGTGCCGGTTGAGCGGCGACCGATGGAGGTTCGAGAACCTGTGTTGTTTCAGCAAGCTTCCGTCTCTGAAGCAAAGTCTGTTACAAGGTGGTCGGTGTGAGGATGGTGCAAATGACCTTTGCCCGCCTCTCCTTTTCCTTCTCTCTGCGTTTCCGTTTAGCCAGGGATGCCCTGCCCTTGGGCTGAGCGGGCTCGTGCGCATCCGCATCTTCATCCGCACTGAGAAAGGCATCTACGTTGTCCGCTGGACCTTGACGCGAGTCGTACGCCACGTCCTCTTCCCCGGACGACGCGACCAGGTCGTCGGGGACGAAGTCATCCTCGAGGTCGTCGCCACGCTGTACATTCATCTGCCAGAGCGAGAGTGAACCGTCTGCCGAGTTGTGAATATGAATGAGAAACAAAGACGAATGGGGAAATGAAAACGGAGGCCCTTTGGAGCCCCAAGCTGAAACTTGACATTGGACATGAGCTCAACACGCTTCCTCCTCGCACACGACCGAGTTGGGCTTCCCAACTCATGTCCCTTTCAAATATCCCCTTCTCCCTCCTCGCCGCTCTTCCCCTTGTCATCCTCATCCTCATATTCTTCCCAGTTTTAGCCCAGTCTCCTTCGAAGCATATCCCCCCGCAACTTCTCGACAACTCTGCGTCTATGCCTTCGTTATTCTATCCGGGGCCCGACACCCTGCCCCCCCACGAGAAAAATTTACAGTCAGAAACACTTGCCGTAAAACAACCCTACGATGCCTTTCTCGTCCTTGACGTTGAGGCAACATGTCTCCAAGGCACAGGCTTCGAGTGGCCCAATGAAATCATTGTACGCCCGCCTTTTATCGCTCCATCCGTCCGCCCCTCAGCACTTTTGTGACTACAAAGGAGTTCCCAGTCTGTCTCTTGCGCTGGAAAGATAAATCGTTAAAAGGAAAAGCAAGCCAGCTGGAGGTTATCGACGAGTTCCGCAGCCATGTCAAGCCTACGTGGAGGCCTCGACTGTCGCAGTTTTGTACAGATCTGACTGGAATCACTCAAGTCCGTCTCCTTTGTCTTTATCGGATCGCCACGTTCACGATTCTGCAGGCGCAAGTCGACTACGCCCCGACGTTCCCCAAAGTCCTCAAAATGTTTACGAGGTTTCTGATCCAACATGGGTTGATCGATCCTAAGAACGAAAAACCCTTGCAACGATTCTGCTGGTGTAGCGATGGGCCATTCGACGTCAGGGATTTTGTAGTAAAACAATGCTTCATATCCAATGTCGGTATCCCTGAAATCGATCGTTCCACTGCCGTAATGCTATGCCCTTGAACAGATACAGATGCCATCATGGCTGAGAGGTGACGTACTCGACGTACGCAAAGTCGTCTCTGTATGGGCAGCCATGGATAGAGCATCTCATGCCCAGCAAATTAATACAAAGGTGTGTCCTGAATCTGCCATCGATTTAATGATCCCCTCGAGCATCCACTGGTAGTTGCTGCCTAGTTACCATTTTCGGTCGTTGAATATGATACAGCAGCTGCGTGCGCTCAGACTAGGTCCGTTCCAGGGGAGGCTACACTGTGGGATCGATGTCAGTAAAGATCATATAGCGTGTTTGTCCCACCTGCGTATTGACAATGAATTCGCTTTCGCACATAAATTAGGACACCCGAAATATCGCACGCATCGTCATCGAGCTTGCCAGGCGGGGCATTCGTTTGGAACCTAATACCCCGATTAATCCAAACAAGCGATGGCAATGGATGGGAAGACCCGGAGAAGTCTTGGAATACTGTGTCACCTAAACTAGTCAGGACAACCTCGTGGTACGCGAGACGATTGCAACGGTGCTATATTTATGTACTCTGTTCAACGTTCAATTTCTGACGCTCGCGACTGTGATGAGCACATCCTTTTTCTCAGCAATGTGATTCGTTCGTATTCTAAATGGCTTTCTATTGCGACTACTACTGCTACTACTGGGTGTGGAGGAGTAAAGAAAAAGAGATGGATTGATGTGGGCGCATACCCAGTGCTAAAAGATAAATAATGATTGGGAAGTGCCCGTCAACGAGTCTTAGCTCGTGCAGCGCTCCAAAGATAAATTACACTGCGTGTGACCCTCGCAGTCCCCTCAATACAATGACGACTTTGGTACAGTGGATGCCATCATATCCAATAATGAACATTGTAAATAATATTCCCGAGCTGGGAGAGTTAACATGCACGACAATGTGGACTGAGGGACGTAGGGAAAGTCGTCTGCGCGACGCCTTGATGTGAGGAAACGAGTGGATTCGATTATAAACATGTGGCCAGATGACTCCTTTTTGGAGACACATCAAAGAAATCACTGGGAGAAGATGGCGTAAATATAGTCGTGCATGCGGGTCAAAAGGATCGACATGACTTACGAAATCCCAAAGAGTACCGAACGCTGGAATTCCGAGAGTCTTGCAACCGTGTTGGATCTCAAAGTTACCAACGTAATTGGAAGTGATGAACACAACTAAGCGTGAAGCATTGAGCAACGTTGGACGGCAGCAGAAATCGACTGCGAAGTGCTTACCTTCGGCTTGCCAGTAGTCGTAGGCCTCCTTCAAGATCTTCATCGTGTCTGGACGGCCGCCACGCTCCTTGCTGTCCCACAGGAGCAGGCGCTCAGGCCCAATGTGACGGTGGATGAGACCACTGATGGTAGGGCCGAACGTCTTCTCTTGGTCGGAACCTACAACCGGCATTTAGTCAGCGACTCAACGGCGCTGCGCCTTGACAACGTACCAATCCAGATGAGGTACCTGAAATAAGGAAGATGTATATAAGCCATGATGATTCGTTGAAACAATTTGATGGCTTTCTCACCAGTACGGAGATTGGATGCACGTCGAGAGGGCAGCGCCGAGACCCGTTCCTGTGCAGATGCGGATACCACGCTTGTATAGCGTAGATGTGTTAGAGACACCGGCGAACTGGATGAAACGTGAGAACACAGATTAGCCAGAGGACCACGTTAATTCCACCTTGAGCTGACGCGTCCAGATTTTCCTCGGAGGATCATTGACAAGACTCTTGGTGAAATCACCTGAGAAACCAGTATCAACGCATGTCCGTAGATTGATGGGCACGTGCAAGCGTACCTTGCACACCACAGATCAAATAGTGGTACTTGGCATGGGTACCTTCACTGTGAGGCACTTAGAAAGAAAGAAGGCGGCACTGCAAAACTGGGATGACGTACGAAATAATACCGAAGGCGTGGTATTCCATTACCATCGTACGGCTAATACGCGCCAGCAAACCCTGTTGCATACCACGCTCAAAGCGAAGGACGGCGACTTTTGGAGAAGGCTGGTGGAAACGGTCAGCACCTGGGGAGTCTTCTTCGCCACGTCTTACTCACAAGCTCAATGTCAACTGGCACTTTTCGGGTGCAAATCCAAGGAAGTACAATGCTATTGTGGTCAATGTCAGTTAGAAATGTTGCGCGCAGCGTGCACAAGAATGATACTGACAAGAGGGTCATGCCCATGGTGTACCAGAATACTTGCTGGTGGACGACGTAGACACCGCTGTGATCCCACTGCCCGTTCGTGACGTCATAGGTGTTGGTGAGGATAGTGAATATCCAGGTCAGCACGAGAGCCGCCCAACCGAAGAACCGGTGGTTCCTCTCGAACACGCTGTTTATAAGTTATAAGCCACTGTTAAACACGCTTCTGCCGGGAAGTGTACGTACTTGTGGTGGGTGTTGCGGACCCAGGGCAAACCAGCAATCATAGTGATGAGCAATACGATGACGGAAATGACGCCGAAGGCAAGCAGTGAGTCATTGTAGGAATGCCTTGCTCTGAACTGATCGACGAGCATCAAGATGAGCCATGCGATACCAGAGATCGCGCAGGAACTGTGAATGCCACCCAGGTGCTGCGGACAGGGCATGAACGGTTATTCTGAGATTCTCGACCACCTAGCGTACCTGGAGGGTAGAAGTGCAACCGAGACGGAACCAGAGAGGTGTCCACTTGGCAAAGCAAGTGTTGACAAAGAGGTAAAGAAGACGGCCGAAAATCTCATTACGCATGAGTACGGCAAAGTTGAGGTTGCCAACAACCAGAGCACCCGGATATTTGCGTGCATACGGCCAGAGGCCAGCACAAGCAAAGCCCAAGGCAGTGAAGTTGAGAATGAAAATGACGGTGAAGAATCGCCTTTATAGCCGTGTAAGAGCGAAGCCTTAAAGAGCTTATACGGCAAGACCAACCTGTACGAGTTGTACCAGATGATGAAGTGGACCCATTTAGATATGTGCAACTTCTGGGACTTCGGGGGTTGGGGAGGGGGCTTTGCGACGTTCGATGGGGATACGGGTGCATCCTTCTTGAGTGATTGCACGGGGAACACATCGAGCTCAACGGGCTTCTTCTCGTCAGGGTTGGCAGCCAGCTGAGGGGAGCGTACTTCCAGTGTCCCCTTCTCGGCGTCAGTATGAGTAGGTCGCGACATGTTTCGTATGGGATAGGAGAAGATCACCCGTTGAGCGTCGACGAGATTGAGCGAACTGCGATGTTGCGGTATTTGCAGACCTTGATCAGCTTTATATCCATTTCCGAGCGTTCACTGGGACCAAACGGGGAAGGGGGAGCAGATCTCGGAAACAATCATGTGCACAGTGGGGCAGTAACAGACTCACAGGTACTCACCACGATTGTGGGTTCCGAGTGGCCGGGGCTACTTAAGGACGGAAATTATATAAATATACCTCCTGATTATGGCACGAAAGTCGTCGATTATCGGAAGCCGGTCACCATCCCTCCTTTTTTATCGGGACACTGCTATGGTTCCGTGTTGGACTTGGCAGATCCCGCCCAGTGGATGGAAAGAACGTGCAGTCTGAGAGGGGTACGATTGTTCTAGACAAAAAAGCGGTCAAGCCCTCACGGCTCCGATTCATTTACGGAAGATCCCAGATCCTAAGCAGGAGCATGTGAGAAGGAGTGCTTGAAATAACCTTGCTACGAAAACTATTGTTTGTTACATATCGACGCAAGCTGATAGGTCCGTCCAGGAGGAATGGGTTTTGAAAGTGCCACTCGAATAGAGCTGGGATCCTGCGAGTGAAAGATGATGAGTGAGAAATGCAAACAAGTGCAACACAAGACAATGTCGGTCACGGCCCACGGAGACCTAAGCAGCTCTCGGAGCACCGGAGCCACGACCACGTGCCACACCCGAACCGGCCCGAACACGGACTGACAACCTCTAAGGCTTGGTATCTTACAACGTCGTCCATTGCCGACGTAGACAAATCATGTACAGTTGTCGAAGCATGCCCGCCTGTTGCGCCATCGTTGCCACTAAACTCTTTGCTTAACACCGCCTGGGGTAGGCCAAAGTCACCGCGGCTGCGGCTGCGGGGGCTGTTCTATCAGTTCCCACTTGAGTTCGACAAGCGACCGCGGAAATGACCTACAGTTCGGCGACCAGCTGATGGCGTCTTTTCCGTGCCATCTGGTCTATCCGAGCATCGCAGTTTAACTACATACTGGCAATGAAGGTAATGCCCAAGTCATCGACCATACTGGAATCTGGTTGGAGGGTCAATCTGGCGGACATCGGACATGTGCCTCGAGGCACCTCGATGTACGGTTATTTTATTTTCCCGCACGGGGACACAAGAAAGTGGCGGACCTATTGCGGTTTGGGGGATACCCTAGGTCCAGGAGTAATCGATATCGCATACCGACGAGGTAGGGCACACAAAAAGAGAATTCATTAGCATAAACTGTTTTGCCACAAGCCCAAGACATGCCAATACAATCGGCGCGCAGCAACACGGCGGAGCTACCCCAAATCCTGGACTGGCGTTCGTGGTAGATTTCCCGTTCGGAGCGCGATAGTATCGGGTTTGGTTGGTGCCAATGGAGATCGTCCAGCGACTGGAAGGGTCCAGATCGACGCGATGGGGGCCTCCGGCGACCGACTTCCGAGTCAATATGAACAATCACCTCGGATCCGCGATTTCCCCCTTTTGGCACACCGATGGGTGTAAGTGGTGTCGCTATGACACCCTTGGGACGGGGCAGTCCAGCTGATAGCCAGTGATATTCAGTCCATTTCGTGCGATCGTGGCGTAGGAATGCCCGGCATCTGGACTCGGCTCGAGGCGTGCTCTCGCCGTGACCGCACTGCCCGGACGACCTGGACACGCCTTGCGGCGCCGCCATGCTGTCGAGCGCTTTTCCACCACATGGTGCCGCCGATGCTCTAGACGACGTTCTCACGTTCCCCTTGAGCGCCGCAGTGCATTTCGAGGTTGCCATAACCGCTCATTGATGTGAATACCACTGCCACCTCAGGGGCGGCCGCACTTCTGAAAGTGCACAGATCAACCATCGGCGTGGCTCATTAAGCGATACCTGTGGCGGTAATAAGTATAATGAATAATGAATTGACAGCAACTGAGATACCCTAAACGTCCGCAACACATATGCCAGTGCGCCGGATGCTTTTGCTTATCTTCACTCTATCTCGAATTCTCAGTACAATTAATAGCCTGCATGCGTGGATAACAAGGGGAGTCTAATTGGACGGGTGCCTAGAAAGTTGTTAAGGTTTGACTTTCACATGGTTCGCTTGCGACGACCGAGGATATATTTTTGAATACTCCTTCGGGCTCGGGGGTCGCCTGGTGTGAACATTCCCATTGTCTGGTCGGTGATGATGCATTAGCCGAGATCACTGATCTCGGAAGATAGAATAAAAATCAAATGGCAACACGACAGTACTAAGAGCGTCAGCAACCTTCTTCTACGAAGTCCCTGAGATACCGGAGTTGTGCAGACACCGCCTCCTTGAACAGTCCGATTTCATTGCTGTTCTTGGCGATCGCCCGAATTGTCTCATCCTTAAGGCGTGCAACTCTGGCGAGTTGTTCTCGGTAGCTGCGGATTTCGGCTTGAACGGTAGGATAATAATATCGAGGTAAGGTACTCACTCAAATTGCAGGGCCTGAAGTCGCGACTTCACACCCATCCCACTTGATAATGCCGCCGTACGTGCATGCGCGAGTTCTTTCTCTAGGCGTGCAGCTTCGGCGTTGCTTACCGTGGATTCTTGTTGAGCCGCCTGCCGTCGCGTAAACAGCGCAAGGGAAAGTGATGTGGTAAGGTACTCACATCTCGGAGGTCGTCCGCTTGTTCGTTCAACGCTACTACTTTCTTTTCGACCACTCGAACCTCCTCGTCCGTATTTTCGCATTCCAGTGTCATTTGGTCAAGTTCATTGTCCACCTTGATTCGTTCACTTTCCACGTTAGCGCGCTCCGCGCGTTTTGTTTCAGCTACTGTGTTGAGGGTTGGTTTGACCACCTTCCGAATATCGGCACCTGTGAGAACCTGCTGAGGATTGGATGCCGCAATGTTAAGTTGTAGCGCAAGATCGATGTCTTGGAAGGGCGGAGGGTTGGGCGGAAATAATCCAAGTGACGAAAGGAGATTATTGTACAGGTCCAAGGCTTCTTCCGCCGCCGCTCTCCGATTTGTCATTATCACTTCTAGTGATAAAACGGCTTTCTGAGCTTCAGCAATTCTATGCTTTAGATCTTCAAGATTCCGGGCGAGCGTTTCGTGATCATTATTCATGCGAATAACTTCTTCGGGTGTCAAATTCTGCTCTTTCACGACCTCTGTTAGCCTCGCATGTTCGCTCTTGAGTTGCTCCAAGTTTGAAGCTGAAGAAATCAGGAAAGGATATAAGAAGAAGTTTCTTGTGCCTTACTTCGATTGACAAGTTCTTCCTTCTCGTGGGTAATGGTATCAATTAAATGCTTCTTCCGCGATTCGAAACGCTGAAGAACATCATGGAACTTTGCCCTGTCACTGACGAGAAATCCGTGGGTTTTTTGAAGCTTATCAAGAGGTGCCTATAGATGGTTGAGATTTAAATCGGAAGTTAGATTCGTTATTATACCCACGGCGGACGACTGAAGCCGTTCAAGTTCGGTTTGAATTCTGGAAAGCCGTTCTTTTTGCTCTTCCAAATCGTTTACCACTCTCTCATTCTTTTTCGCTTCAGGGACAATGAGACTTGATTCACGAGGAGAATACGTAGCGCACCATAGCGTGTCTCCAATATTTTGTCTTGTTCCTCGAAGACGTCTGCACCGTGAAAAAATGAAATATACGCCTCTGCGAAGTAATTGAATGCCAATGCTTGGTGATGCACCGGATCCTGAAATTCTTCGGGAACTCTATCTAGTACTTGTAGGGTTGTGTCATCGGACTCCAGATAGTGTACCCGAGCCTGAAATAAGATTGAGTGCGCACATTTGCACAGGTGATGAAACCTGACCTTTCCCATTTCTACCAACCAATGTAAGACAGCAAGTAATGCTGGCCATGAATGCATGCTACCAGGGGCAGCCAGCCATTTATTGTCGACCTGTGATGCGAATGGATATCGGAGAGCCTTTAAAGCTGGCTGGAATTCGTCTTCGAACCGCATCTTGGAATCAAAAGGGTATGACGGGTCAATTATATTAACAAGATGTTGAAACATGGCACGATAATCCTTTCCGGTGATGCTTGTCAATGTTTGCATAGATATCTCGTATTCGGTGGCCTGAAGCCATACAACTATCTCTTGGCGCATTTTGGATTGGTATGAGCGCTCGCGAATGGGTCGAGGATCCTTGAACACTTGGCTCCCCGAAGGTGCGGGAAGAGCACCGCCCACACCCCAAGCTGACCCACGGCGCGTGGAACTTAAAAGTGACATAATCCTTGTCAAAAAAATCCGAGCTGGCAGGGAATGTAGCTCACGCGTTGAGGGGAGTCCTGCCATAGTTTGGCTTGGTCGTGCTCTGGAGTAGCGGATTCCCATTCTGCGATCTATACGTGGATTGCCGTGGATTGGAACCTGGAACACCACTGGAAGGGGCTAGGTATTGTGTGCGTCCAGGTGGACCTGCGAGGCTCATACGCGCGGATGACGCCGTAGGTGCCTTCTTGATCGAAGATGGAACAGGAAGCCCAGAACGTGCGTTTCCGTACGAGTCCGTTGTGGGTTGCATGGTAGATCGTCGTAGTGCTTCTGACATGATATTCCATACGGTGTAGCAGGAGTAAAGGTACTAATCAACGCGTCCACACGCGATGCGGTAAATCACGTGATGCCTACCAAGTCACCCGTGCCCGCGGCCTCTGCCATAGTTCATGCGTAGATTTTACGTTGTGTCGTCTTTACCAACCGCATTAATCCATTGAACCCACACGGTCACGATGCAGCGTCGGTCACGATCTGAACCAAGGGCTGAGCTTATGGCATGAAGTGGCAGTGCTGTATCGTTGCGGGCCGAAACTCTCCCGCAGGAGTACTAACCCCGGGCCTAACCACGACTATTTGCAAGGATGGCTGAGAGACATCTGTTCGGTGGTGCTATTGTCGCCCAATTTCCACCCAACATCATAGACGCATCGTGCGTTTCCAGCGATCTCTGGCTATACTTTAACCTGTAACTCCCTTGACAGCGATTTCCGACAAGTGCCCGATAATCAGGAGGTGTTCCTCTATCCTGGTTCAAACGATTCCATCATCGTTGAAGTACTGCAACGTGTATCTGAACGAAATGATACAGACGCAGTAAAGTAATCTCGCCGTCTTCTTTATCTCAATCTCAGATCCAAGTGACCTGTCCACATTTTCAAAGATTCCATTTTACCTCGTTGGCGCATGACAACGAGGCCACCTCGAGCGCGATTCAGGATATATCTGTCGTGTGTAACGACCGAGGTGATCGAACGCCATCTCCCATCATTCTACATGGATCCCAAACTATCCAAAAATTCAACGCGACCGCCCCAGATTATGTCGACATATTCATGGCCCTTTTCCGCGTCGACCAGAAAAACGCCGACTTGGTGGTTACGGTCAACATACCCAGGACTTCAGAGGGCAGTATCGGAAAAGAACATGTGGTCGAGATGGCATCCCAGTTCAGAGCGTTGGTGTCCTCCCTGCGTATCGTCGATTTTCGCCTCTTCATCGACACTACGCACTGAGTCCGCGCACATCCGGACTTGTGGCAGTTTTTTCTTTGTATGAGAATCTTCTCTTCGGCAGCTCGAGTAGTGGATGTATCTAATCTGTGTGTAGCGATGCCGCGGTATGTAGGAACGAGTGGAATGTTATCCCACGAAGGATCCTTGGGAAAATTTTGCGCGGGCCCAGGTGTCTTTGTTCACATTTTCACGAGTGGTAGGCTATGCAGAGCTTTAGTCTCCGCAACAGTGAGCTGTAGTTTAACGTTGAACCAGTTCAAACGTTCTACTACAACCTGCCATCGCATCACGTCGGCACCTATACGTTTTGTCACCCCCGTTCGAGTTGGCATATTTTGACATGGCCGCCACCACTCTACCACTGTTGATGCGACTTCTCTGTATTAATGATAGGCGTGAATACTCAGAGCCTGTTCCAAGCAATGCACCTGCAAGCTTGGATGTCTCACAACCGATCACGAGTGCAAGATCAATGGTATTTTTTGGATCGGTATAGTCAACGACACAACTTAAAACCAATAAGTACCCAGAGAGCAATAAAGAAAGCAATGGTTCAAAGGGAGTTACGTACATTAACGTTTCAGCCGCGACCATCTTCATCAAATTCTTGCTCGGCTTCAGGCTCTTCCTCAATACGCTCACGAACACCAGCTTTGGCGACCTCCGCGGCGGCCTTGGCATCTTTCTTTCGTTTCGCTGACTCTTTCAGTTTTTCCCATCGTTCACGGAAACGTGAGATCATGACTTTCTGTTAGGCGTTCATGTGTTAGAAAGGGGATGATCATGTAACCGCGCCCAACCTGTTTGTCATTTTCCACACGAGCGAGTCGAAGCTCCTCTTCTAGATCTCTCACCCGGCGCCGGAGTTGTGCCTCGAGATCACGTCCTGCGTTGAATGCGGCCATTGGACTAGGGACAGTCGGTATATTGATATTGAGTGTACCGAGATCCACCGCCGGCTGTTGTCCACTCGGTCGTTGTAGGACAAGTGAAGCCCCCATAGCTCGTTGTGCCTAGTAAAGGTTCATTGCATGAATGCGATAGGGGAGTTGGACCTTACCTGATGCCGAGCCATCACTATGCTATCTCGTAATACTTGATCTTGTTCCTTGCGTAACTGTAGCACACGCTCCGCTTCGCTAAGTCTTCTTTGCATGTCCTCTATCTCATGTCTGAGCGAAATATTCTCTCTCTTAAGTGCTGATGTTGCGGATTCCGCATCCGGAGGGACCAAGCAGAATGATTCCGAAAGCTCTTGACCTATCGTCCCAATGCATGAAGATAGTCAGTATCATATTGGCATTATTGCCGGGCAAGTCTACCTTCGTCCACAAATACTTCGTCATCCGTTTCTTCGAGGGCAACATCTTGTTCTATACCAACAGATAAGCATATTGCTGATGTTACCGGGCGACCGGCGTACTTGATTTTGACTTGCCATCAAGGCCAAATTTCCAGGAGAACCTAGACACAAATGGTGGTTCACGCTCAATCTCGTTTCCGGAGCTCCCCTCTCGCTGCACCTCGCGTTTTGCCGAGATGTTCGGCTCTGTTCCGAGGGGGGCTGTGGTAAAAGCGACGGGCTGAGAAAGATTATCTAGCATCCCTTCCATGATTCGCCAGAAGTTGTTGAAAGCGTCTCCTGGATCAGACTTTTTTTAAAAAAGACACGAAGAGTTCACTATGGTGAAAAACGATATTGCACTACGTTTTGGAGTATTACGTACCCGTTGTCCAAGTACCATAAAAGATTCATCGAAGTTATTTTGGGAATCCGTCAGTCGCAGGGAAGTATTAGGGGGTAATGGAGGTGATGGTGCTGAATAAGGTGGATGTGACCGACCACCTGGAGCTGGGGAAGTATGCTCGGCACGCGGTTGAGTAACAGGGGGTTTGTGGGGAAGTGTTGGGTCTTTGTTTTCCTCCCGCAGTTTAGCGATCCTGCGATCTAGCTCTCGTCCTGCTTTGATATGTTCATTGTAAAGCATACGAAGCGTGCGTTTCGTCTGTTATTCAAAGTTGAACAGGGAAATGGAACAAAAAGGAGGAAAAGTACATTGACGTCGTTTGATTTCTCTTCGCATTGCAAAAAGGCCTTGGCTGCTTTTGCATGCTCCTCTACAGCTGGAATTAACAATCCCTCGTTCAGGAAATCTTCGGCATTAGCTGCATGTTGGTGTGCCTGCGCTCGGCGGTTAAGTGTGAGTATCGAGTTGATTGGAAGTGCGCTTACCGTGTGCAAGGGTGAGTCTGTTGTGGACATTGTGGAGATTTAGTGACTGTGAGCGTGCAAGGAATAGGCATTGAGCGGGTGGTGATCGTGTTCTGAGCTGAGACCTAATATAGCATGACTTGGTGGTTAGCTTGGTCGGCAGCAGCACCGAGCGGTTTCGATTTAGCTCCTCGTCGCCAGGACTACGTAATAGCATTTATTTATTTATTTACTTTTTGCCGGTGATGCCGAGTATGCCGAGAGTACGCTGCGGGCGGTGTCTGAAAATAGACGAGTACGGTGGTCGTCGACCTTGTCATCGTCCAACTCGGTCGTGACCAAAATATTTCTCTCTTTCTCTCTCCGATGACTCCTCCCGCTCATCTGTAAGCTCTCCTCCTCCTCCTCTTCTTCCATCTTCTCACTCCTCCTCCAGCAAGAAGAAAATCAGAATAACGGGTGCGTCGCGCTGCCCTCGCATCGTTCTCACGAGCCAACCGCACCACAGTCGTTGCCGCAGACGGCCTATCGAAGCGGGATGTCTTTCGTCTTCCTGATCCTTTCGCCGTCATCACCGTAGATGCGGAGCAAACCCACACCACCAGCGTCATAAAGAAGACTTTGAACCCCTACTGGAACGAGAGCTTCGACATGTGAGCATCATCTTCCCTCCTCTGCTAAGAGGAGCAATCCTCTCACAAACCATCGTTTTTCATCTCATATCCCCACAGTACTGTCAAGGATTCTTCCGTAGTCGCCGTGCAGATCTTCGACCAGCGCAAGTTCAAGAGACGCGATCAGGGTTTCCTCGGCGTGGTCAACGTCAAGGTCAGCGACGTTCTCGACCTTCAGCTCGACAGTCATGGTGAGCGCTTGTCAATTGGCCATCACCCTGTTGGCTAATAAATGCTAGAAATGTTAACACTGGACCTGAAAAAATCCAATGATAACCTTGTGGTCCATGGGAAGCTCATCATTTACTTATCAACCAACGTCGATCAACCCATCTCCAACCCCGGACCTTCTCAGGTACAGGGTGTTACCTCCGCACTGGCTGACATGGGTATGAATGAGTCCAGTCTCTCTCTGTCCCCCCCTGGTGCTGGTCCTTCTTTGTCCAGAACCAGTTCTCGTGCAGTCGATCCGGCCACGGCAACGCTCGTGCCCAGCTCAAGTGTACATGTATCATCACCATCTGGCCTCACCGATCATGATCCGTCCCCTTCCCAATCCAACCGCCCTGTGAGCTCTAGTGGTACGGGTACACACCCGTCCGCTCAGCAGACCAATGCCACAGTCACAGCGTCATCTTCTGGAGCGTCTAATCAACGTACAAATTTCAATCCCAACGTAGACCAATTTGGAGCACTGCCTCCTGGGTGGGAACGCCGTATCGATCCTCTTGGCAGAACTTACTATGTAGATCACAATACACGAACCACCACCTGGAACAGGCCATCCCCAGACCAATCAGTGAACACCAACAATCAGGACAACGAGACAAATGCTGCCAGAGACCAGCATTCTCGTCGTGTTCTGGCAGATGACATGGTTGACATCGGTCGTACTAATACACAAGCAAATGTCAACCGTGCTAGCTCCGCTACACCCCAATCTCAATCGACTAATACTTCCTCGGCTGCCCTAGCTGCCAGTAACAACACCACAAGTCCGGGTACTGGTAGTCTTCCGGCTGGATGGGAAGAAAGGTTCACCCCCGAGGGGCGTCCGTATTACGTTGACCACAACACTCGCACTACCACCTGGGTTGACCCCCGTCGTCAGACGATCATACGTGTCATGGGACCCAATGGCCAAAATACGTCGCTTCAACCCCAGGCTATTGGTCAGCTTGGACCCTTGCCCTCGGGATGGGAGATGCGTCTCACGTCGACTGCACGTGTATACTTTGTCGATCACAACACCAAAACCACAACATGGGATGATCCCCGCCTTCCATCTTCTCTGGACGCAAATGTCCCACAATACAAACGCGATTTCCGAAGGAAGCTAATCTACTTCCGCAGTCAGCCGGCAATGCGTGCGCAACCTGGTAATTGCCAGATTAAAGTCAGGCGAAACCACATTTTCGAGGACAGCTACACGGAAATTATGAGGCAGACACCTAATGATCTGAAGAAACGTTTGATGATTAAATTTGATGGGGAGGACGGTCTGGACTATGGTGGTCTTTCTAGGTGTGCTGTTCCGTAGAGAAAGCCGACCGTAAACTAACTTTTTTTAGAGAATTCTTCTTCCTTCTCTCGCACGAGATGTTTAACCCCTTTTACTGCCTCTTCGAATACTCCGCACACGACAACTATACTCTTCAGATCAACCCTGCCTCAGGCGTCAACCCTGAGCACTTGAACTATTTCAAGTTTATCGGGCGTTGTCTTGGACTCGGTATTTTCCACCGACGATTCCTTGATGCCTACTTTATCGTTAGCTTCTACAAGATGATTCTAAGAAAGAAGGTCACACTATCGGACTTAGAATCTGTTGATGCAGAACTTCATCGTGGTCTTACCTGGATGCTGTGAGTCATTCGCTGTTTTGTATTTCTGGATGCTCACTCCCAGCCCAGCGAAAACGACATTACAGACATCATTGATGAGACGTTCACCACAGCCGAAGAACGGTTTGGAGAACTCGTAACGATAGACCTGAAGCCTGGTGGTGCAGACGTTCCCGTGACTGAGGATAACAAGAAAGAATACGTCGATGCCGTGGTTGAGTATCGTATCTCGAAGCGCATTAAGGATCAATTCGAAGCGTTCATGTCGGGCTTCAGCGAGTTGATCCCACAGGAGCTGATCACCGTCTTTGACGAACGAGAGCTCGAATTGCTTATTGGTGGTATGTCCGAAATTGATGTGTATGTGTTTTTGCTCGCATCGCTGTGCTGGTAGAGTACTCAGCTCTACGCAGTGACGATTGGACCAAGCATACCGATTACCGAGGCTACGAAATGAACGATGAGGTTATCCAGTGGTTCTGGAAATGTATACGCAGCTGGCCACCCGAACGGAAATCTCGTTTGTTGCAATTTGCAACGGGTACATCCCGCATCCCTGTCAATGGTTTCAAGGACCTTCAAGGATCAGACGGCCCGAGACGTTTCACCATCGAGAAATCGGGCGATCCGTCACAATTACCAAAGAGTCACACTTGTTTCAACCGCATCGATTTGCCTCCGTATAAAGACTATGCGAGCTTGGAGCACAAGCTTACGCTGGCAGTAGAGTAAGTTCACCGCCCGTTGCAAATCTCTTTCAGGGCTTACGCGCCTGTTTTTCTGCAGGGAGACCGTTGGATTTGGTCAAGAGTAATTTTCCGATGGCTGAACATCCTATTTACCCTTTTTTTTTACCTTCGTCCCTTCTACCGACGTGTTCTTTACTGAACGACATTCTATCTTTTCTGTAATCTTGCCGGGATGTATCATTGTCTGTATGGAATTCGGCTGGCGGACTGGTCATAACTGATCAAGTTTCTCGCAACTCTAGCAATACACCAGAAAACCATCCAATACGCGTCGACTAGGTTACCCCACTTCATCGCTTCTCAAAGGCAAAGCCGATATAAATATCTGACACCGTGTTGAATACATCGCGTGATACGGAAACTGAGCGGACTCACTAGCGGCTTCCCACTGCTCCTCGTCCATCGCACTCTCGCCGTTTGCATCTACCACCTTCATTCGTACCATCAGTTCCTTGAACTCCTCCTGTTCCGAGTGTTCTGCGAAGATTTGGTGGAATTCTTCCTTGTAAATCGGAAACAGAGAATATTCATTGGCCAGTCTGACACGATGGGTTAGCAACTCAGTCAGCAGACCAGTCCTCAATCATTGCAACATGGACCCAATACCCACCGTACGAGGTTGTCCCAGTTCACGATGTATTCTGGTACGTCCTCGACGGCATCCTTGAGGAAAAAGTAGTAGCGATGTCCGAACAGCGGGCGAGATTGCCGATCTTCGAAATGAATCCGATACACTCTGTTACCAAAGGAAAGATCAGTTGAAGAAGGCGGCAGCGCATCCAGCCGTTCTCTAAGAGCGGTGTCATCTTTTCGACAGAAGAGTTGAGCGGGATGGTGCGTACAAGAGTTGATCGGCATTGGGAATAGTACCGAGGAATACTCCACCCTTCCGAAGGTGCTGGGCAACATTACGGAGCATACACCGCGCTTTTTGTGACGTCTCGAACGCGTAGTGCATACAGAATTGCATCGAGACAACATCGAAAGGCTGCACGAGTCGTTCTGGAGGGAAAGCTTTGGACAAGGGTTCGGTATAACAATCGAGCGCCGCAAACGAGGCATCAAATCGAGGGTGGGGCATGGTCTGCCATCTCTCCCGGGCTTGGGTGACGGAAATATCTGCGATGTCTACAGTATCCGACATGTCATCAGAACGGGCGAGGTTGAAACATGATGGCCACCCACCTGCACAGACCAACTCTTTTACCTTGGCTTTGGCCCATTTGGTAAGATCACCACCCTTGCCACATCCGAGATCGAGGACCTTGCCACGTCCTCTACCTGGTCCGGAGGACTGGGAAGAGGCAAGAGCCGGGTGGGCGAACCGCGTGATCAGGACAGATTTCACCCAATTATTGAAGTATTTGAGGCCAATGATGGGGGATTCCATGCGTTGCTTGACGCCTACCTCAGGGCGCGTGTTGTCTACGGGCAGAATGGAGACAGGTGAAACAGACACCACGAGAAAAGGGCACAAGAGACTCACAATGATTGACCACTTTTCCTACATCACCTGCATGGCGTTTTATGGATGCGAGGTTATCGGGAGACCCACTACGCTCTCGTTTTCGTTTGGATCGAAGTAGTTGAGTACCGACGCCCCGGTGGTGTCGGAAAAATTCCACTTCGTGGGGTGCAATTGGTACAAGGACGGAGCCCGCAGGTGTTTTACGATTGCGAGGGTTGTATGGGATGGTGGATAGCGGCGTTGGTGGTGGCAGCATCGCTGTCGGGGAAGAGGTGTGGGCCGTGACAGAGGAAGCGTCGGAAGCAGAAGGAAGGGAAGAGGCCCTTACGGGTGACTGGGTAAGGGGAGAAGGTGGCAGAATGCGCGAAGCAGAGGGGGCGGTGTCAGCTGGCTGCTTGTCGTGGAACGGTCCACGGGACGACGAGGGTAGGGAATGGCGTGGGAAATGCTGTGACTGGCCGTCCTCTGGCGGTAGGTCCGTCCGGGAGGTGTCGAGGACCGGGAGATTGCTACGCCGCCGCAGCGATGGTACACCTGCCAACCTGTCCACCTCCCCATTCGATGCCGTCGGAGCAAAGGGCGGTACAGCAGATTGAGTATCAGACCCGAGTAACAGATGTGACAAACTTGATGGTCGTGCAGAACCTGGCGTCCGAGGTTCCTGGGGCTCTGAGTTGAGCAGGACAGCGAGATCTGTGGCTCGACGAGCTACATTGGGGCTGTTGGTTGCCCGAGAAGAAGACGGGCGCGACGAGGATGGAGAAGGGGCATCGAAGGAGTGTCTATCATGTCTATCCAGGTCGACCTCGTGGGTATGTGTCGGAAGGGTCTTTGACGGGGACACCGGCGAGTTCAGGGCTGCGTCTCGAACTGGATCAAAGGCTGGCATCTGAAATTTTTAACACAAAAACGTCGCAAAGTCAATAAATCATAACCAGCGGTGCGTAGTAAGAATGTGTGTCGTCGTCGTCGTCGTTGTCGTCGCTGCCAGTGCCGAGCTCAGCGTCGAGCACGAACCCAGGCCACGTCCTCTCAGCAATACTATACAACACGTTTGTCCAAACAACGGCAAACACATTCCTGGCTGTATTCATCATACTCAGACCGTTGACCACTTTTCTCACTGGATCACAATTTACAGCTCCCCACTGCGTGCCCCGAGCCACTCGGCGATATCTGTCGTCGAACGCTGGAGTACACATGTCAGAGGAGCGTCATCATTCCATTCACTGAATACCTACCTCAATCCAAGCTGTGGAAGCGCGCAACGAATCCAATGTCTGTGCAAGCGCGAGATGGAATTGCGATGTGTCTTTGCGCTGTATCATGATCCTTGAGTTCTGCCGAGTACCTTGGGCGGAATGAACGAACCTCGAAGAATTTCTCAATCATTGCGATGTCCTCTTTGTTATTCAGGTGACCAAGCACACGCTTCGGACACGTAGATTACGAGCTGCGCTTATCGTAAAAGGATACGACGCACCGAGATGACGTCCTTGAAGGAAAAGTTTCCTGTGTATCGCTTCTCAATCTGTGTCAGAGTTTCAATATCATTTCTGATTCCAGCCAAGTGTACCAGTACGTACGACTTCGTAGTGATCCATGAAGAATTTGACCGATCTTCGTCGCGTGCCAAAGTTCATTTGCTGGCCAGAAAAGAAGAACACCATATCCTGAGTCCTGACTTTGTTGAGCATGAAGTTCTCTACGTCTTTGTGACACGACTCGTCCTTGCTTGCACACATCGCATACCTGATCAAGTATCAAGCTGAATGAAATCAAGACCGCGGTCGGCTAGAACACGCACATAGCAGGTATACCGACAGAAGGTAGCGTCCTTCGGTCCTCACAAAGACCTTTGACGAAGTTGTATTCTTCCAAGCCTCCGTATTTCACGGCCTAGCAGTGTTCTGTTCTTGTCAATGAACGCAGGATGACATAGATGAACCTACATTTACCGCCGCCGTTGCAAACAAGTCGCTAGGTATTTCCGACTCATCCTTAGTGGCCATATATGCCTTGAACATTCCTCGAAGTGTGTCAAGCACGCTTGCTCGATGTCAGCTAACTTGTCCCTCGCACGCACATCGACGGTGACATACGCTTGATCGCCAGCTGCAGCCGCTTGTGAGACGGCCGTCGTTCGAAGCTGCGAGATATTCACAGGCTCGGATGGCGAATACACGTAGCCAAGACTATCCACAATTGGTCCGAAGAGGCTCTGAAGAATGTCAGTTAGCGTCAGGCGTAGGACAACCAAAAATGCTCGCCCGTCTAAACTCGTTCAAACCTTTGACAACCGCCTCGTTTTCCCACCACGTTGAGACCAATAAAGAAAGATTCTGGGCCATACTGTCCCAGACCAAGACTATTAGGTTCACCAACCCAGTTAGCAAGCTATAATTCTTCAAAGACAAGAAAAGGCTAACACTCGGTCTCGTTCTTGAATACATCGACTACTGTGAGCGTGGTGCTGAGTTTACTATATCCAGACTTGGCAAGCGCTATGGCGTCATGTACCAGTCCTATGCGATCATTGAGGGAGAAGATAGCATCATCCTGAGCTGCTTCACATGCGATGCGAGTGAACCGCTCTTCAGGATAAAGAACCCTATCTGTCCACTTATCAGAGAGGGCGCAAAAAGTAACAAAAGAGTCGACACCTACAGACACCATATGTTCCCGCATTCAACTTGTACGGCTTGCTTGTGTCGAGCGGAAAAGTTGCCTCACGGGCGGTGAGGACTGCGGTACCATCAATTGATGGTTTTCCTGTGTCGTTTACCCTCAAAATGGAGAGAGGAATAGTCCTAACTTGCATCAGTAAACACCACCAGCGATGGAGGTAATATAAATGACACGCCAGATAGTTTGATTGTCCTTTTCTTCTGCAGGACCAGTCTCCAGGTAGCGATCTTGCCGTACCTTGATCTCATCTTTAGTTTCAGTGACAGTGAGCACCGGGAACCCGATCTGCACGATGCAGCCATGAGTAAGCAGCCAATTGAGACATAAGATCAAGTTACCTTCGCGATCCAACTCTCCATCATTCCAGCGACATCAATGGCTGGCCCGTTTGTACTGTGTAAGGCTTTGTTGATCCCATGCCACAGATCTCTTGTAGTCGTATTTCCATAAAGGTGGTCCTTAAGATAGCCTGAAACACCTTTCAGGAAAACATCTTGTCCAACAAAGTTGCAAAGCATGCGAAGGACTGGAAAAAACACAGTTCAGTTTTCATGTTAGAGTGATTAGCAAGCGTAACCTTACCAGAGGCCGCTTTGGCATATGATAGCGAGTCAAAAATCTAGAATGACTGTCTGTTAAGCCATTGGAGCGTGCGTTCCTAAGGGCTTACTTGATTGATTTGATTAGCATCGGGACATGGAGTCTCAATCGGGTGGGATGACAGCTTAGCGTCAAGGCCCAGGGCGTCATTGAGGTTTGAGGTGATGAACTTGGAGTCGAGTTTCCACTCCGGATAGATACTAAACGAAGCTTAGACAGAAGAGTACTTATAACCGGAGTGACCTCACCGATCTAGTCTACAGTAAGTAAAGGCACAAATTGAAACAAGGACATACCAGGGATGATAACTTCACCCATCTGGATAGCGTGATTGAAAGTTGGAGGGGAAAAGGCGGAAAAGAAGAAACTCTTACCAAGGTGGCAAAACCTTCATTCAAATATAAGTAATCCCACCACTCCATTGTGGTAATGTCACCGAACCTAGGAGGGCTTGAACAGTATAACGACAAGACGAACAAGCGTGCTAACCACATATGGGCCACCTCATGGGACTGGAAGGCAGTGATGCGTTGCTTCGTCCCCGTGTCGGGGTGATCCAAATCCATCAGAAAAGCGCTCGTACGTCCAGTGATAAGTCCCTGTAGATGTCGTTACAATTCAGGACAATGTCGATCGCTTGATATTATTACCCAGTTCTCCATTGCGCCGGCATCAAAGTCGTGAGCCTTCAGAACAGTCATTCATAATGGCTTGGAGACTAGACACTTGCCTTACCACTAGGGTGTCGAGTTTAGGGAGCGGATACTCGATGTCGAATATTTGCTCGTAAAGAGGAAGTACCTTCGTCTTCACATCGAGCGCATACTGAGCCTGAGCGATGACATTTGGAGTTGCTGATAGAGATTCAAAAATCGATACCACATGTGGTGGCGATGCTTACCGTATATACGGAGAGGTCGAACTTTCCCCGTCAACGGACTCTTGTATGAGCTCTCCAGGTAACCAAACTTCCCATTGGCAAATGCCACCAGGTAAGTCGACATCTAGAGCAGCTAATTAGCCACTGAGGACATGGATATCCCGGGCTATCTTACGAGGGGAGTCGTCTCGAACTTGCTGACCTTCCATTCTTCCTTTTTCTGACTTTCGGTGCTGAGGGTGGCGAATATCTTTGCCAATTCTGCGTCTTCACATTTGTCTGTTTCGGTCTTGTAAACTTCCTCAGAAGCAATGGGCATATTGCTCAGATTGGTGGAATCTAAGCGGGATATCATTGTAATCGCAAACGTGGCCTTGAGCGCAGGTTCATCCCAACACGGGAATGCCCGTCGAGCGGCGGTAGGCTTATATGAGAGTCTCTTCGGATCATTACAAGTCGAGTTGGTGGTTTGAACGTACCTCAAACTGCGTAAGTGTGTACAGTTTCTTTTCACCACCATCCTCATACGTAGACTTGTAGTACCCCATCATTGAACCGGTCAAAACTCCTGAGAAGGCGATACTCAGGGTAGCGGTGGAGTTGGCGGGTAAAGCTCGAGTAAAATCGACGGTGCCTTGCTCTGCTTTGGAATCAAACGAAATAGATGTGTCGGTCTGCTGTGTCAGATCACCAGAGTGGAGTGATATATCGGATAACTGCAAGTCTGCCACGTTGAAGGTAAGAGCTGAAGTCTTTTCTTTGACATTCAGTCTATTACTTTACATGAGCGCGATCATACTGAGAAAGAGAACGAAGCATATACTTGCCTGATCTTCACCAGGCCCTCGAAGATCTCATCCTCGAGGTCTGTCTTTATGGTAAGGTCGTAATGAACCGGTTGGACGTTCGATGGTAAGCGAAAATCATTGCTTGACATGATGGAGAAAACCTGATGGTAACGATAGACTCTCGGACTCGAAATCAGAGTCGACGATGCAGTGTCTATTATAAGGCGAGCCCACTGGCAGGAAAAGGTACCAATAAAGGTACCACATGACCCCGGGCCGGTAGAGCTCCGCACGGGTCAAGTCGCGCCTCGGAGACAGCCGGGCAAGGCAGCTGAGTAGGCATGGGACCCTGGCCCATGCCCGTGCGGATCCCCACGAGTCAGCGCACGCAGCATCCGGCATCCGAGGAACCGTGATGTCATTGGCCACTTACCCGCTGCGCTCGCTCGTCAAAGTTCAGTCGGCAGCCCTTCGATATTTTTGGAGTAACACAACTCGACATAACACATTCTCATTCCTATGTAGTTATACCTTCACTGCACTGCGGGTCCATTACTGTTCATCAAGCCCTAAGCATTCACACGACGGATAGAAAAGACAGGCTGCAAGGTTACAAGGGACTTCGGAAATACCCTTGCGGTTACATTCTTGTCGTGTTCCGTTAAAGCGTTTTGAAACTGTACCGCAAGGTTGTCGTTGCAGTCAATTAGCTCTTCCCAGTGGCGAGTCAGAGCGTTGCATTGCCTGTGGTAGTCCTCCTCGAGGCGTAGCAGTCCATTGAAATATGTTGCACTAAAGAGAGGCTGTCAAACTGCTTGCTAAAAGGTGCGGAGAGGTTACTTTTCGATGACCATCCCTCGTAGCTCGCCCAGAACTTGCTGAATGAGTTCGTCTCGGCTATGCTGGACATGTTTCTTGACGTTCCCGAATTTGTTAGAAATTCCCTTGATGATCACCTGGAAGCCTGATCAGCCACGGAAAAGTACTCCTCACAGGTGGGCAAGATACCGCTTGGATCTCATTGAGTACCTGTGAGAAATGAAAATTAGGCCAGTAGACAACTCGTCTGAAGCATAGCAATACCTCGACTATATCCTGAATATCGACATTGTCACCGTTATGATCAGGGACAGGTTCTGAGGCTTTAGTGTGTCTGCAGGCCAATCCGTTATGATATGGCAATGGAACGTTAACCTCCAATCGCTTCGGATTTTGCAGCAGAAGTCTTGTGGCCACTGGACCGGATAATTCGCGTTTCATGCCCACAGCCCTCTTCGGGATCCTGAGGGGGGAGAGTATATTGCCCTCGGGCGGTGGAGCGCTGTGACTTGTACTGCTTATGGGGGTCCAAGTCACTGTCTTTCTCGTCGCCACCAAGGAAGAACGCACAACTAACCTTGGTGAACTGATATTCGCCCTGGATTTGACTTTATTGTCTAGCACGTACCCAACAGGAGATGCAAAGGTAACGCTGCGAGCCCTGCATCGAGAGGTTGGAACAGACGCAGACGGGACTGTATCAATGCTCTTGAGGTGTTCTGGAGTCCCTAACTTGGCTTGAACGTTCGTCTCTGGATGGACAGGCGCAACGGTCGCCCTGCGTAGTTCGCCCTGCCCTCGAGGGGGGGATTCGTCCACAGTTAGATCAATAGTGATCCTTTCCTTTCGAGGTGTTGATTCCATGATTAATGGGGATGGCTGATTGACGATAAGAGTCCAAACTATGTCAGTTGGGCCTTATTAATTACCTCCTTCCTTCCTTTCGATGAAACCAAGTATCCGTCGATTTCTGGAAGTTGGCTACCTTCAGTGTCCATGATAGCCTCCTCGATCTGGACGAGAGATTGCCCTTGCGCCACCGAGACATGAACAAGTTCGTGAACGCAATCGGGGTTCTCTCGCGACTCAATAACTTTGTCTGATGCGAAAGTGTGTTGGCTTGGTGCGCGTGCGGGGTCGTCACCACCCTATGTACTGCTCAGCGATTTCAAATGCAAACCCACAAAAGCTGACCTTGGGCACTTCTCGAGGTAAGAATGCCTCTGGACTGACGCCTCGTGTCATTCTCGGCTGTGCTGCAGGCTATGATATGGCAAATGTCCAGTTCTATCATCGTGGCATAAAGCTATGAACTCAGTGCTCACCGCCTCATCATCGATCTTTGTCACAAAGGAGTCCCCAACGATAGGTAGAATAGGTGAACTGATATTTAATGACTTGCCACCGACCTTGCCGCGAGCATCTTGCAAAGAAACATTCGTTGATTTCTGGCCCTCGTCGCCACAACCCAACCGACCACCTGGTTGTTTCCCTTCCTGAACTTTGCCACGTATTGCATTGTTCCGGCCTCCCGCTGTAGGTGTTGCCCGCCTCTTTCTAATCCTCGACGACCTACGACACCTCTGGAGGGCTGGCTTAAGTTCGTCAAGGTTGATTGCAGTCGGAACAACGCAACGAGAGGAACATTCAGCCGTCCTTGTGTCTTTCACCCTGGACCTCGGTATAGAATCGAAGAGTGGCTCGTTAGACTCGACCAGATTGTCTTCGATAGCAGGTCTATCTTCACGTCTCTTCTTACGAGGCGGTGAGTATTCGTCGCTAACTTCAATGACTGACTCGCTGGATATCCTGGTATACTCTCTTTTTCGACGGTTTCCGGCAATGTTGGAATCTTTTGTGAGGTCAATGGGAGAGTGTCCTTTTCGATCGGTAGCTGAGGTTGGGACAAGGCGCCTGGCTTGCTCAAGCCCAAGTTTGCCTTCCCTAAGCTGTAAGCTTTTCTGGGACTTCTTTATTTTGGTACCGAGCTCCTTCTCGAAGACGTTATATCCATCGTCCGGGTCAATGAGAACCAGTGAAGCGCCAGAGAGATCATTAATGACTTCAGAATCCACCGTAGTTAAGTGAGTATCGGCGTTCGATGGTAGCTTTGGAGAAATGTCGATCTGCGTGCTGGAGGATGGGCCGAACATCGAGGAATCTGAGGTGACTAACGGTTTGCTTGCTTCTAATGTCCGTTGAGTAACCCGTTCTCTACGTTTAGGATCCTTCGTGGTGGGCTTAGAAGACTTCATCGATCCATTAAAGGCGACGTTGGACTTGGCGTTCATCCGTATGTGTCCTGTCCTGTCCCGTACGAGCTCCATTGCGTGGCTACAAGATGCGGATATTTTGCTTTTTTTGGTGGCACTGCTATCGGATTCGATGTCTGAAAGCTCTGAAAGTTCGTCGATATCATCAAACGGAGGAACTTTTCTTCTAGATTCCTCGGAAAGAAAGAGTGTTGCGGAGTTCCGAAGAGGTTTGGGCCTTTCATTGATAGGAGGGGTTAACCTATTATTTTGAGGGGTAGCTAAGGCATCCTCGGCGACCGCAGGTTCTAGTGTCGTTGGAACCAGAACTCTGTCTTTGAATGGAGACTTCGCATCAATGGTGAGAGAAGAGATCTTTTCCCTGGTGTGCGACACTGGTGCGTCGTGCATTGTTAGGTCCTCGCTGCCTGTCTTATAAACTGAGATGGATCCGTTAGAAAGGAAGGAAGAACAAGGAGCTGGAACTTACCTTCATTGACATGCTGGACTTTCCCCTCAAAATTCGCGGTAGGTGGGATTGGGGAACTGTCGTTTGTGAATTGAAGTCCCAAGCCAATCGAAATATTCCTGCGCTTTCCATCCGCCTTGCTCAGTGAATTGAGAAAGCTCAATTTCCCCTACGACCGGTAAATATGATGCTCAGCTTCCTTGTAATTACTAAGTGCTCTTACCACACCACGTCGTCGTAGCGCTTCCATGAACCTGGCCACGACATCACTCTGCAACAGAAATTTTGCGTGGAGTGTGTTTGCACCGGCGCATTTCATTTCGACCTTAGCTATCAGCGGTGCCGACGACAAATAGACCATTATCGACACCTTGCCTTTGGGGACATTTTTCTCTGAATTATCTAGGGTAATTGTGCGGACGCGGGAATACGGCACTTGCAAGCTCTCGCATGAGTCGTTCTGTCGAAAATGTGAGACGAATACTGATCAAGGATACGGTACCGTCATCGTATCTTACATTTTCAGCGACAATATTTGCAAGGAAAGTATGTTTATCCATGATTAATCTGTCAGTCGCGAGTGGTTGGGGAAAGACACGTCCGCAGACGTGAATCTCGTCGATAGAGAAAGGCTGTGGACTTGATACAGGTAAATTAGCGCCGAGGTTTCATGATTCAAGCCATTCGCTGACTAAGTAATATCGGTCTTCGCGAGAACATCGATTATCTTGGCAGCGACGTCATCCCAATGTGTGACGGACATCTTTCGCATAACATCGAGGAGTTCGGCGTTGCATTTGAACAGTTTCGGGGAGCCCAGGACTTCTTTTACAAATTTGAACCTTTTGGACTTTCCTTGCGAAGTGGCGTGGATAGCGGGAAGAAGTCGAGCAAACAACACCAAAAGCGCTTCGAGGAGCAGATAATCTAACGAGGAATGACATTGGCTACAAAGCGAGAAAGGTTGGGCGACTCTACCTCTTGTCCCAGAAATAGCAGCCCCGAGTCGTTCGCTGTTAGTCTACTGCTCAGACTCCAAAAATAAAAAGCGAGGACAGGGAGGATATTACCCGCCCAGCACATTTCGCTGACGAAGCGCATTCCGAGCGGTGGCCTGCCCAGCAGCGATCTCTGCCAAGGTATTACATGCCTGGTATGAGAACCTTGGATCAAAAATCGAGCGCATATATGCAATTTCTTGCGGTAAGGAGCTTACAGCCAGGCAAAGTGTCGTGCTGAATGATGTTGACAGTCCACGTCCGGAATCAAGAAAGAAAAACTCGCAAATGATACGATATAAAACCTCCCAGCTTGTACCACTTGATTCGGCATCGGCTGGATTTTATGAGCAGTGTTGGCTTTAAGGCGCAAAGATACCCACCGGCATCTTTTTTCTCCAGGAAATCCTGTTGCGCGTGTCAGCAGACATTCTTCACAATCACACTGCGGCGATCTTACGAGAACCCCGGACAAGATATCCTCTGCGGTTCCATCCCACTCTGCACGTAGCACTTCGTTTTCAATAATGTGTGCATCGCCTAATTTGCTTAACACCACTGAGAGAATGCGGGATGAGAGTTGTAGTGCAGGCTGGAAGCAAGTATTGAACAGCGGAAGAAATGATCTGCGGAGCACAGATCGAAGTTTCTGTATCATCTGAACCGAAGCGGACGAGGAGTTCTACGCGGTCGTTAGGTATGGTTCCGACTTTCATGTATGCCGCATACCAAGAGCACGAGACAGGATGCAAGGCTATCAAAGGCATCCTGTACGCGGCTTTCGACGCATTTCTTCTGTAATGACGCCCTGAGTGCGTCAATGGCCTCTGAGACACTTGCCATATCAGAAAGTGCATGTGCTTGTCCGAAAGACTGGGGAATCGGGATAAAAGTCCGAGTCGGAACGCATAAATCAGTGGCGTCAAAGTCACGTTACTCTGCCTACTTGGCAACGTGATCAGTGATTTTTGTCATGTGATAAGGCACAGACGCGACTGCATCAAGACCAAGTTTCCCTTCGTTCCTTTCCCTCTTGCGCTACCCTTTCTCGCATGGAATTCACGGAAGAAGACATAAACCCAACCATTCCTGCGGGCGATGCACCTGACATGGGCTCACGCTCGGACGTTGGTGTCGGCAAACTCAAGCAGTCGAGGTATGAAGATGTATGGCCCGAGGACGTGCACGCTGCATTCATGGAAGGTTGGTCTTCTTTTATTTACACCATTTTTACTCTACGATAAGGATTAGCTATCGCATTATACCCTCCAATGGGTAAACGGCGTCTTAAATACTACCGTGTACCCGCTCTTGAAGACGAACGCTTCGCAAACACCAACCGGACCAAGTCGTTTGGACGCTGTCAGCTCATTCAATCTTACATCCTCGAGAAAACTGGAAAAAATCGGTCCAGGAAGCAGGTCTCCAGTCACCTCCAGAGACTCAAAAAAATTCACAAAGACAACCCTGCCAGTTTGTCTTGTATCCCAGCCGCCGGGAGTTACCTCTAACATGTTCCTTAGTGCTCAACTTATTCTCTGACTCTCAGACTCTTTCAGGGCGTTGCACTGTGACGAAGTCTCTGGCTAATGCAATATCATCTCAAGATAGGTCTAGTTCTACAACTGCTGCCAGCATGCGTCACCTCAAACTTGAAGGCGATTCCGACCATACCATCGATCTCCCTAATACGGATAGCAATTCCATTAGATCTTCTACATCCTCCTATGCTTCGCTGGCAGAAGCATCATCCTTACATAGCAGTCCGTGCAGCCCGCTTAATTTGTGGACAGATCTCCAAGATCATTCATCCTTCCTTTTCGCCCAAGGGCTTCTTTCCCCGGTCCCACGACGACTCGGATGCGCTCTGGATGCCATACAGTCTCGAGAGTGCACCGAGTTCCATGACACATTGCTCTTCAAGGATCCGATGAATGAGGGACTTCGATCCGCCTCAGTTCCTCATGCATTCACGTCAGTGCGACCGTGGCATACTTCAAAGTTACCTCTACAGGGTCGAGCACTGGGCACGGGTCCAACAACATTGTTCTCTCGCGCGGATAACAGCACCGAAACTCAGTCAATACACCACTCGACCTTTTACGACAGCTCGATTGGCGACTCTCCGTTCGTCTCAAACCCAGGCACTCTTACTATGCCATGTCATCCTTTTCAGTTGATTCCATCAGGAGAGCGGTTTGATTCTGGTCTTGTGTCTGAATGTGACTGGCCAAAAAATCTTGATGTCCTCGCCAACCTGCAAGAAGGCTCCTTGGACGAGATTCTCCTTCGACAGCCCTCTACGACATATCAGTATCATTTTACGTGTCCCACCCCAGGAACTCATAACTTCTCGTCCGAAGTTCGCGCACCACGACTTCCTAGAGGCCTCTCTTACCCGTGTACGTTTCCAGGTACTGCAACCCTCGCCGAGAATGTCTCAAACAAGAGTGCGATTGACCTTCCGCGAGAGCCCCCAGAGTCATACAACAATCCTGCCCCACCTCTCGTGATCAGCCCTACACCCGTGTACCCGATATCATTCATTCATTCCGATATTCACACCCACGTTCGCTGAGGGGCGTTCCCCAGCTCTACTTCCACCCTAGAAGACCGACAACGCTCAATCATTGCAGTCTCGACTCAGGCCACTCGACGCATTATATCATTTCATGTCATCAAGTTTTCTCCTCACTCCCGCATGTCCCGTTTAGAATATCCTGTAGCTTTAGGTTTTTTTTTTTGCATGTAATTCACGCATCCAGGGGATCATCAGTCCAGCCACGTAGCAAACCACGGTGTTTTTGTGTCTCGCTTGGCCTATTATAGAATCGTTGGAGCATCATGTCAGCATCTGTAATTTACGGTGGCAACCCTGAGTGACGGTGCCACCCCATCGTCACTGGTGCACTCTGTTTGAAATACCCTCCAGAGTCTCGCATCCAAAGCTTCAGAGCACTGTTGCAAGTTGTACCTCTGATCTTCCAGTGATACTACTTTTTTGATTTTAAAACTAGGATGGAACCACGCAAGAATGCAAAACATGTTCTAGCCTCACTGAAGGTATGGCATTTCGCCCATCGTATCTCAGCAGTGGCTGGACTGAATCTTGGCGACGATAACTCGATGATGACAGCCCCCAAGGATCAAAAGGCACCACTTGCGAAAGGTCGGCTTGTTCTCGTACTTGCGATCGTGTTTGGATATACCCTAAATTTGGTCATTATAGTACTCTTGGTTACCGGACGTCCTCCGAGTGAAAGGCAGCGTACGTTGTTTGGCCCATCATCGGCATTTTCATGCGTTCATGCGTACACCTATAGATAATACCAAGTATTTATGGCCCCGTCTTGACGGTCACGATATTCTCCGTGATCGTTGCGTACGCACGCTCGCTAGGTCATAGAGTTGACCTCGCAAATTCAGTCGTTCCTTTACTCTCTGTCGTGGTACGTCGTTCATGGACTGGTATCATTTTCGTGAATTGATTTTTGCGCAGGTCGGTCTCATCCTGGTCTTCAGGTGAGTGCAATATCATTTCTCAGTAGCTCGTCATAGAAGACTGATCATGATTTACGCTAGAAATAGGTACGTCTACCAGCTGGGAGTTGTTGAGTAGGCCTTGGAATGCACTGACACACTTTACAGCACTTCGTACGATCGTTATTGGGAAGGCAGGAGGTGTTTTTCGACTCTCGCTTCCAACGTACGGTATTTTGTGACATTTATTCCGTACCTCACACCAAGGCAACCTTAGGTTCGGAATCTATCTCGCATGATCTGGATTCACGTTGCTCTTCCTCCTAGTATGGAGAATGGCGCAGCCAACACCCACGGCAAAATAGCCATTTCGGAGCTCACTCATGCCGAGCTCAGACGCCAGAAGACTGAGGTATTACGATACTTGCTTAGCTTCGTCTATGCTGTAAAGCACTATCTCCGTGGAGAGGACGGGGCTAATTACAACGACCTTGCTGGGATTTTACCACCTCACTTTTGTTGCTTAGGCTATACCGACCACCAATCCGTGTTCTCTTATTCAACGATGCAAAACTCTGCTACTTCGGAAACCGACGGACGCACTATGGATGCTACTAAGAGGGTCAAACGGAAACGCAGTAAAAAACATATGGCTCAACAGGCAAACATTTCTGGTACCACTACCCCGCTTCTTAACGGTCACCATACTGTCGAATTCCGACCGCATACCGATCATATATCGATGCCACTTCCTCTCATGCATGTATTCACTCACCCCTTTCTTCAATACCACGCTTATGGCCTCTTTTTATCTCCAGTATTGCACATGAAATTTCGGCTGCCATCTTCAGATTCAGACGGGAAGGTTTGTTGGAGACAGTCGGCCCTGCAGGTAAGACCGCTACCCCAATTCACATGCACAAGTTGAAGAATTAACTCTAAAACAGGGACAAATGCGATGAGTGGATTGCGAGTTTACTATCCTTCGTTGATACTTCCGCGTCCTGAGGACACTTCGACAGGGTTCAATCAATGGTGGATCAGATGACGTGTATGGAACGGATTGCCAATACGCCCATCCCATCCTGCTGTGAGTCTCTTTAAGTCGCCGTCTGTTTTGGAGCTTTTTGAGCTGACCACGCGTCGACAGATGGAATTCACCTCAAACAATGCGTGACGCTATACCTTTTTGCTTTGCCTCTCACTCTCATGAACGACCTGGGCTGGGGAACGATTCCAATCGCAACGGTAGTCGCTTTCACACTCATGGGTATCGAAGGGATTGCAGACCAAATTGAGATGCCCTTTGGTGAGCGAACTGCTTATAGTGACTTACAGCCTATTTACCAGCGCGAATAGGCTATGACCCGCAAGATTTACCCCTCGGTGAGTGTGCCGCACTGCAGGCGGACTGGTCTACTTAACAACTTGGACAGACATCTATTGCGATGATCTAAAAGAAGAAGTGGAGTGAGTGCACAGTATCCTTCTGTAAAGGTACTATTATCTCAGTTTTCCCGGCGCAGATTTATCATTGGTAGATTGGCCGAAGGTGGTTATGGTACCTCTGATTACGATGATGGGGAAGGGGACGACTGAGACATCGCACCTTGGACCCAAATTACATTCTCTTAAGTAAAGGACAATACTATGGAATTTCATCGATTATGCATTACCCTGAGCGACTAATGTACATCGAAAATGTCTAACTGAACTCGGGTGTGCAGAATTCTCCTGGGCCATAGGGCTACACGCAACAAATAAGCAAAGGTAAGTCTCATAACACGTTGACAAACCTTGGTTGTCAATGCTGTCAAACCAGCGGAGTTTTCACTGGTATGCCGTCCACTCTGTGGTCCTGGCTTGGGCTTTTCACCTTTTGCAAATCCGTCAAGTACTTTCTTTGTAGTTGCTGGGGTAAGATCCTCCTGTACGGTCATCAGCCTCAAGTCGGCTGCAAAGCTCTTGAGACGTACATAAAAGTCGTCGTTGACGGCCATCATTGGAGCATTGCTGCAGGCACCCTGACACTCGACTTCGATGACAGTAAACTTGCCGTCCCCGGTAGTCGCGCCAGGTTTAATCCCGCCGAGATGAGAGCAGACGGTATCCAGAATCTCAGTTGACCCACGCAGCATGCACGGCGTGGTGGTGCACACCTGGACAAAGTTCTGACCGATCGGTTCCCTATACGAATGCGCCATGAGACACAATGCCCCGCCATGGCCAGCCCGTCGTCGATCCACGCACCGGTTGAACATAGTATAGAACGTCGCTACTTCGTAGACGCGCATTGGCGGCATTTCAAGCAGCTTCGCGACGTAATTCATGACGCTGATACTCGTCCATCCTTTGTTCTGTCGCTGGCTGAGATCGAGAAGTGGGATGACAGCCGCCTTCTTGTATTGTGGAGGATACCGGGATATGATTTCTTCCGCCTTCTTCAGGTTAGCCGGAGTAAGTTCGAATGGTATCTGGAATGAAAATGGATTGATAGGCATCCTGGAAACGAAGGTACTCAGCACACCTTCGGGTTGTTATGCTTTGTGTCCCGATGCTAGTTTGGAGTTGAGTAGACAAAGACGCGCGTTACGAAGAGAACTGACTACAAAGAGGGCATCCGAGCGCCTTGGGAGCGATGTGGAAATGCACCTTCGAATGACTGCCGGCCGTAGAGCAGCCGTGGACGTCCAGAGTTTAGTGGGTAGCATGAATATGGTCGCCGAAAGACTTGGGTTCAGCTGGAACGAGCCTACGGGTTACATATTCCCACCCTAATTCTAGTATGGGACACCGACTTCGGGTTGGACTCGACTAAAACATACAACTCGAGGCTTGAAGCTTGAACCTAGGCAATACTGACAAACATGTAACTCAACTCGAGTCTACCATCGAGCGCCGCCATCTGGAAGTAATCTGATCTACCTTCAGAAGCACGCCAGCCGTAGCCCGTCGTAACTCGACTTCGTGTATCCCACCTACCCCCATAACCTGAATACCTTTGTCAAGTATGCCGAATACCTGCCCCCCCCACTCCCCCGTTCCAATCAGCAACGCAGTATGCTCAAGACTGAGCGAACGGCCGCCATCCAACTCGAGGCAGCCATCCAGAACCACCAATGCCAATTTGAGAGCCGAAGTAAGAACTGATGCTTCCTTGCCTTGAGAGCCTTTCGCAGGACCGTCTTCCCTATCGAGCTCCTCATCCACGGGTTTGGTCAGCTGCCGGGACCCTACGGTGACTGCAAGCTCCAGGGCGTTGGGTGAGATAAGAGCAAGCCATTGCGGTGCGTTTTGAGAAGCATGCACGAGAATAGCCATTGTGCTCAAGAACACCGACAGCATAAACGGGTTAAGGATGAGACCCGTCCCAGCACCACGGTATCGATACAGCGCATCACGTTGTGCAGTTCGTTCTTCCCTTGTTTGTTCGTCCCGAAGAAATACCCAGAATCGGTTAATGAGTGGTATGATGAACCACTCGGCGGCGATATTTGTAAAGGACAACGCGCTCGGGGGACGTTGGGAAGGAGGAACCAAGGGATTATGGCTAGCTGAATCAACTTCGGTGATCCTTGAAGGTCTTTTAATCCGCAATTGTCTTTCCCTGATGATTCCGGGAGCTTTGTCGGCTGTCATTTCCTGACTTCTATCAATAGCTGCTTTCGTGATATCCTCCAGGAGCGGTTGGAGGACATTTCCAGAGCTTGTTGTCAAGTATCTTTGATGCAATGCAGGAGGCAGCATTTTGCTTGGGAATGCAGTACGTTGAGTCGCGGGCGGTTGTGAATTTTGGGCCAAGATGGGAAGAGATGCTAATTCTCTGGCTCCCAAAGCGAGAGCATTCAGCATAACCGAACGTTGAGTGGATGAATACTGATTCTTAAAAAACTCTTCGATCATGCATCTGTGACTCTTAAACACAAAGCCATACAGAACAAGCAATGAACGTACTGAGTAGAGACTTTTGGGCAGCACGCGACCAATGCTATTGCGATACATTGTACCTTATTGTCGAAATCGTCCAGATCATATTTGTTGCTGAGGGAAACAAAACCGTAGACGAGATTGGCCGCATTTTCCGCTGAATAGCAAGTAAGAAGGTCGGTCTTGCGACGTGCCAAGCCACACTCACCCAACTCTGTTCCATAATCACGTTTCCGGCGAATCAGTTCTTCACCAACGGTTATAGCCATTTCAATTTTATCGGCCTCCCGATTTTCCTCGGAGGACCCAGCACCACTACCTCGGACGAGCTCCCCCAATTGAGCGAGATACACGGGACGAGCGATCTTCTCTCGACCGACATGAAGTGTGGGATCTTTCTCAATTTCCTGAAGTTCTGACGGCGTGGGCGACGCAGAGCGTGAGGAAGGGGGAGAAGCATAACCAGTTAACGAGTCATCTGAATCATAGCCAGCGACAGGCTTGGCAGGATTCACTGTCCTTGCTACGGATTCTTGATAGGGGGCTGTCAGCTCGGCGACCCGCGTAGTCCGAGTTGGGCCTGACTCCTCGACGTCTCCCTCAGCAATGTCATCTTCATGCAATGGCTCGAAGTCGATATCTCTTTGGGAGCAAAGTTGCCTGAGATGTCGTGCCCAAGCTTTGACATCGTCGTCTCCTTCCCAATCATCAAAATTCAGGTTTTTGCCGACCCTGTTGGCTACAACCTCGGCAACCAACATGCCACATCGGCGTACACTAACATCCAAGTGACTGACATAGGCGCCAACTGCAGAGATCAAAGAAGGTGAGAGTGCAATGGATGACACTTCGTTTGAAGACTGCGGAAAATATGTCACCACGAGGAGAAGTAAAGTGGAAATGTCTGTAAACATGTCAATGTGGCGAGTGGCATGTTCGACGAGAAAAGGCTTACATTGATGTCGAGAAAGCAGAGAATGTTTGATATGTTCTGAGGCACTCCATGCGTCGACGAGGCAAGAAAGAAAGGCCTCCTGTGCTAATATGAGAAGGGAGTCAGCGTAGGGTTCCTAAAAAGTAGAGGGCTCACCTTGTGTGGCATGATCGCCGCTTGCCAGCCAGCATACAATCACTCGAGCATGATTTTCACCCCAACTTCGAGCCAAAATTACGGACATCAAACTGTTCCACAGGTCGTCGCCTGGGCCAATGTCGCCAACCACATCTCGCAGAAGAGTGGCTTCCCTTCGTACGATCCCCCTGTCATGCACAGATATACCTAGCGTTTGTTCCATAGAGATGAGCGACGCGAGCAAGGACATGAGAATAGCTTGCTGCGTTAGCACAGAGGGTATCAACGCAACTATGCGGTTCCAGAGTTTCTTGTATGATTCGCTCCCTTTCCCCTGAGACCTCCATCGGATGGATGGCAACGCCGCATGAAAGAATGAGGCCTGCGAAGGGGATGGACGGGCAGTGTTTGGGAAGGCTCCTACGTGCACGAGTTTTGAGAAAAGTTGGGTCAAGAATGGTAGATCTTCTGTGGAATTGGAACGCATAAGAATCCGAGCCTTTGGTGTATTTAAAAGAGGTACTGACCTGGCACGACGCGGTTTGATAGAGTATGAATAAGGTGTTCAGTTCGTATACATTGGTCGTTGTAGTATTCGGGTAGATCGAGACCAACGGGAATACTTTGCCCCTTGAAGGCGTTTGCTATCTTGGTGGGCACTGCGAAAACATTGCGAAGACAGTCATCCCAGCTCACGGATCTCCTCGCTGGATCTTGGATCGTAGACATAGCACGGAACAACCTATCGATAGGATATTCCTTGGCAAGTTTCAGCAGCAAGTCCACGCTTCGTTGGTTTAACGGAAGGGACAGTATTGTCGAGTATGCGCACAGGGCCACATTACCAGCAACAACGGAGGCATTCGAGAATGCGTCTGGACAGAAGTATTGCAACGCTAGTGCAAAGCAGCCTTCCTCCTTCATGACCGTCTCCCATGTTGGCAGTATCGACTCTAGCAACGCGCGTTGGATTGGTGGAAATGACCTGGCGATCTCGACCTCGACATCTTCGCCAGGTAACGAGTTAAATCTTCTTAGCTGGGGAGGCAGCAAATTGACTCTGGCAAGCGGTAAAGAGAGTAGCGGGAGTAGCGTCTGAAATCTGGTGATTTGAGTTTGCAACTGAGAAAGCACATCCGACACGGTGACTATGGGGTTTGGAGACATAGTACTCGGGCTCGATACTTAGCAAGGACTACTACCAAGAACAGTACACATACGCAGAATCGCAAAAAGTCTACTCTCCGACTACTTTGAAGGCCCCATTAGTCATCACCCGAGTAATCTCACCCGTTGGCACCCAGTCTTGATCATTAGTCTTCGTGTCGGCCACAGGTAAAAGTGTCCCAACAGGCGGTCCACGGATAACAAGCTCCCCGAAGGGATCATTTCCCCTTTCTATGGATGCATCGTCCACGCCAGTAAGCTTGACTTCGACGTTCACGCTCGGGGCGCCAACGTGAGCAGGTTCACCCTCTGCGGAGGGCAATGATTGGAGGTCGAAGGCGTGCGTAGCGAACACCGGACCGGTTGTTGATGGATGGACCAGAACATTTATGAGTGGGACCGAGAATGAGATACGCGCAGGTGTTAACGCTTTGTTTGGCAGTGGACCTAGAGAGCCAGTTCGCGTCAAAGGCGACAGCAAGAAGAGTAGGAAAAGCAGTCACCTCCGCCAATAACTACAGCTTTCAACGTTCCCGCCATGCGTCCCATGTTGTGTTCGCGGGCACCGTCGAACACCATCCGGTCCCATAAACTATCCTTACTCACAAAGCCTTCGGCCAATGCTGCTAGTTTGTGCCTCCACACAACAGGGTACAAGAATGACGATTTCTTTGCATGAGAAAGAATCGCAGTTGATAAATCCTGCAAGTGATCTGGATGAAGGAATAATACCGTGGGCGACGGTATGGGGAGCTTTGATGTAGAGAGTATGTCATCGACGTTGCGCAGTAAGCTACTGGACGTGTCATCGGAATTGCAATAAATGCGAGTCGAGGCACATGTTGCGAAACATGCACCTTCGTATAAAGCAGTGTACGCAACTGCTCGTCCAAAAGGAGTGCTCAGAGAATGACCCGATACGATTGTGTCGAGGGTGGACAGCGCTATGGAGGGTGGGAACAATGCACGGATGGCTGTGACACCGGACGTGAAATTGGAGTGGGTGAAGTGAATTCCTTGTAAATCCCCAGAGGATGTCTCGGAGAAGGTCAATGTAAACGTGTCGGTGGGTCCTGGGGGATAGGTACGCGAAGCACAAGATTGCTTTAGGGAGATGACTCACGAACTAGAGGTGGGTTTATTGTGTTGACGATCTGTGCACCATCCGTCTCGATTTGTGCCCAGCTAAGAATCTGGACCTCGCGCCCAGTCTTGGGTCGAACATCGATGTCAATTTCTCCTACTACTACGATCTTGTGGTCATGTTCTCTTGCGTCATAGATAACCTCCAGAAGGTGGGGCAAGAAATCTGCGCCGACAATAATAGCAGAAGGGGGATGGGACTCCAAAACGCGCGAAAGAAGCTTCCGTGTGCTTAAGGTGACAGAGACTATGGAATATGTCGCGAGTGCGAGATCAGCGACAACAAATTCTGTATATGTTCATGTCAAATTTGCGAGAATGGTCGCAAAATGAGAGCATACCGAGGCTATCGTTCAAAAGTAACAGAACACTTGATTCTTGAGGAAGAAGCCGAGAAATACCAGCGCCGAAGGCGGCGACGCGTTCGATCAGGCGGGTGTTAGTGATCTATATGGCAAAAGTAAGCATAAACTCCAAGATGTGCATCATAATCACTCGCTTTGGTTGACCAAAGTGTCCTCGGTGACTCGAATTGGAGCTTGACGAAGTGACTGATCAACTCCACGTCCTTGTCAGGTCTGACAGGGAACTAGAAAAGTGCATATAGGTCTGTCCTCAGGGGGTCAGTGAACATTGGACTTACGCGGCCCATGAGCCCAGTCCCGTAGTTCCTATAGATAGCGCTTTCACTGGGATGTCTTACGCGGCCAATATCGCTTTGTCTACCCAGGAGGATGGGATGGACGAGGGGTTGCGGCTTGTACAGATTTTGGAGAAGAAATACGGATACACCAATGAAACCGAGAAGGACCGTTAAATCATCCGTGACGAGGTAGTCGGTGAATGGCATATTTGTGAAGTGGGTGAAGCGAGTCTCCTGCTCGGTCGGACTGCGGTCTTGTGCCGTGGCAAATCTCAACCGGGTTTCGCCACCACATCATCATCTCGCTGACGTGGCCGTGGCGCTAACGACCACCCAAACCACGCAAAGCTATGTCTCTGTCTTTCTAAGTACAGTATGGCATGTTCTCCTTGCGTACTACCCGTTCAGAGTGTCAGAGAGTAATCCAAGTTTCGCTCCTGATGGAGCACCACGTTGCCAGCCTGTTGCCGACTTACTGTGCGATCTGATCATGGTCGCACCCATCACCTGCGGCATGCATTGTGGATTTGCTAGTCTGACTGCATCGTTGCTGGTGACCTGCTGAATGAGATCCACGCGCGATGATGCAAGTCACGTGGTAGGAGTAGAACACCCCTAGCTCCTCGTTTGTTCGTCAGATCAGCACCGACTACTATGGGCGCAAGGAAAAAGACTACAAAGATTGCCCCCAAAGCCAAAGGAGGTGTGGCTTCCAAAATGTCTCATACACATCCACCGTGGACGGACATGATCACGGTATGTACCAAGTTCCTAACCACAAGTGCTACACCGAGATGCTCTACAGGAGTGTATAACGACAACCCCCGATGGGACTAGGAATGGCGTCTCACGACCAGCCATCAAAAAGGTTGAGTCGTTTTTTGCATGCATGCACTCTCCCGCCAACAGATTGTAGTTCGTGGATTCCAAGTACCATTTACTCATGGATGCTGCTGCTAAGAGCCAACTGAATCGTGCTATTATGCACGGTACACTCAGTGGCAATTTTGAGCTCCCCAAAGGTTGGTCTTGTGTCAACAACGGTGTTCATATAACTCTGTTACATTGTAGGGCCGTCCGGTAAGGTAAAGTTGGCCGTCGAAAGAGTTGGCGCAACTGCCAAAGAAGTGCATATTGTTTTTATGAACTCTTTCTTTCCGCTGGCTAATCCAAATCCATGTGGTAGAACAAGAAACCGAAGCGCTCCGCGTCAACGAAATCTCGGAGGGCTGACGTTTCTATCAAGACAGAAATGGCTTCTTTTGCGGAGGGGCATGCTTCGAAACCCTCGCCCAAAAAGTACGTTTCAATGGCCAAGAAGGCCCGCTTGACCCCTATTCCGGGAAGGCAAGTGCCATCAAAGAAACCCACCACGCAACGGGGTGGCGCTAGGAAGGTGAGTGGTTTCAATACAAATAATTAATGACAACCTAAGTACCCATCTACTCAGATGTTGACTCGTTCAAGAGCCACTACTACGAGAACCAGATCAGCGACGAGGGGGGCGGCGAAGCCAAAGGGACGTGTGAGCAAGTAGTTACCGATCGGCAGACATTTCTTCAGCGGTTCCCGCGTGGTGATGTTCCAGTCGGATTTCAATGTTCTTTGGGGTTCGATATTCAGTCAGAATTCGATCAGACCACTCTCATGGATTTACAATCTTAACAATTAGCCTGTGAATCACCTATAAATAAAGTGGTGGGCGGATACAGCCGGGAGCGCTGAGAAGTTGGAGTGCCCTGAGAGAGCGGCATGGAGCGTGAGTGGTGCGCAGAGAGGTTTGGTAGCCACTTAGGGCTGTCAGCGTGTCAGGGTGAAGTTATGAGGGGGACTGGAGCGAGGAAAGCCTCCGCGTGTATAGTGCGCCCGTCACAGCCCTATTTCCTAAAGCGGTGGGTCATGGTGATAAGAGTGATCGGGGAGGTGTGTTTGCTTACGTGATACAATTACGTGACCTACGTACGCAGTAACTGTTTTTGAATTTTTGATGGATTCATGTAATTTTGGGTGTCACGTCGTCGGGAGCTTGTTGCCTCCCTTTGTCTTTCACCATCACCATCCCCGCCATCCACCGACCCTCCTGCCCCCTCCCCACATCCCCCCTATATCGCTGCACGGACCGCCACGCATCCGACGCGTAATGTCAAACATCTCTCTCTGACACATTTCTGCAACACTCCTGCCCCTGATGCTGCAGCAACCGTCTCCACACAACCACACCTCTTCTCAACACAACTATGGCACACGCACCCGAAAGAATTCCATTCTCAAACCCAGTGCGCGTTTGAGGCACTCTCCCCCTCCTCAACACCCTCCACCACGCAAGATCAAGCCAGTCCCTATCCCATCCGCGACCCGTCCTGCCCTTCTCACACCAGATCCCTTCCTCCCTGTCTTCCCCGTCCCTGGCGTAATGCTCCATCCGGAAGATGCCTCGAACAAGGTCTTCCACGCCATTGGCCGGTCCTTTCTTTCCGTCGTGAGTTCGCCTCACTATCCACCCCTTACGGCATGTCACATCTCTCAACATTGTCTGGCAGGAAAATCGCGCCATGACAATCAAAGATCTCGCGGAAATGACCCTAAAGTATGGCCTGATGTGCCAAAAGTACGTGTATCTGGCCCTCCATTCCTAGTTGTGATTACCGCGTCGTTCATCCCCTTTCCACTTATACTCCCATTGTTTCCCTGTTACTCATTTCTCTTGATTACAGTGTCTCCGCTGCCTCTCAGGCCATCACTACCTACATACGAAATCATGTCGCGCGATGCGAGAGCCAGCAAGATCATCCCCTTCTTCTCCGCCATATCTTGTCCGGAACTCTCGCGGATGACGACCTCGTACCTGCACTGTACAGTAAGACGGGTGGGGCAGCTAATCCAACCAAGTCTAATTCGAAAGACCCGTCTTGCAATGACAAAATCGATCCCCAGACTACTCAAGGGATGCTAGAAAGGGATCGGTTAACCAACTTCCGTCGCGGCACGATGGTGTGGTACCTCTCCAAGGCAGCAGGTGTCTCGTGTCCTTTTGCACGTGCTGGAATTCGTTTGTGCGAGTATGGAAAAGAGGGAAAGAAGCTTGCGGAAAAACACGGCGATGAATCGAAACCAGCCCCGAAGAAGAACGCCAACCGTGAGGAGGCGCAATGCGGAGAAAAGAGAAAGAGAATGCGGAGGGGTTGTCGAAGGGATTCCGACGAATCTCGAGAGAGATCCAATGTGGGACGAGACAGCCAGAGTCCTGCGATTGATAGCGGATACGGCGAGATGAGTGCCGATTCCAGCGACAATGAGCGCCCCCCTAAAGTGAAGCTCACCCTCCGACTCCGGCCGTCTCTACCTCGTCCGCCGACACCCGGCGCCTCGTCTCAGTCTCGAGAGGTCATCGACCTGTCGAACGATGTAACTCGTTCTTCCTCCGAAGACGACACCGGCACTCATGACAGTGATGATGCTGACATGTGTCTTGACCCCCCCGAGACACCGTGGAGCCTCCCGCCATACCCGCGCCGATCCATCTCCGTACCATGCTATACACCCACCTTCGATGAGCACGCTCACTCACCATCGTTTTCCACTCACCAATATACGGCAGCGGACGAGAGGAGGCGATCGCCGTCTGTTCCTTGGTCTGCGTCCCCCCCTCCTGACTCGGACCATGACGATTTCGACCTCGACTTTGACTCAGATGTTGATTGGGACTCTTCCTCTCTTTCTGTTCCGTCACCAGCGTCCGCACCTCGAATCAAGGTTGAGTCCACTGACGATCTCCAGCAACTCAAACATGAGTCCGCCGACATCCGTGACATGCTGGATGCTTGGGAAGACCTCGATTGCGCACCGACGACTGTGTCATCAGCCACTGTCAAGTTGCCAACAACCGACGACCTTGAATTCGATGCTCTGGAGCTATGGGAATGGGAATTCGAGGGTGGTTGGACCGGTACTCCAGAAGATCAACAAGATTTGCCCATTGTAAAAATGGAACCAGACGAACACGAGTCCCCTCCCACCTTTGAAGCACTCGTGCACGGGTCTCCAGTCTCGCCATATTCCCCATTCGCGCCCTCGTCCTGTCACTCATCCTCCCCTATTTCGGAGTCGGGTGTGAGTTCTTTGACTCTCCACTCCCCGCCTTTGCCTTTCACGCTACCCACATCGCCCTCTCTACCCCCGTTGCCTGTTGGAATCAGCAGGGGAGGTTGCTCGCTGACTTGGCAAGATGCTGAGTTGCTTGGCCCGGATAGTGTTCATCCTCATGAGTTTGAGGACGGGTGGGCTAGCGGAACGAGAATACTCCCACAACCCGCTTCAGACGCGGTGGCTTCCTCACCGCCCATCGAATCTACGCAAGATAAGATGGACATCTCGAGCGAAGAGAGAGATGCTTGTCACACGGAGTGCACGGTTCGCCCAATTCAAGCACCATCTGTTGCAGCTTCAGACGTTGTAGTTGTCCGCACGTGTCGTCCATGCACTCCGGACATTTGTGCGACCCAAGTCGAAGGTATGTGTTGTATATTCTTTCACAACGGAAATGCTCACCCTTCTTATTTGTAGGTATTTCAGTATATCAGACCATGCTTGGTTCCAAACTTCTCTTGAGACGCATCGACACAGATTTCGTGAACCTAAGCACGATCCTAGCTCACCTATCTCTGCCTCTTCTATCACCACTTCCCAGCGCTTGCGTTACAGTGCACCACTCCTCGTTATCCATTGATGGGATCTGGGCCCCCCTCAGTGTCGCTCGCATGTATGCCCATGTCTTACCCAAGGGAATGGAGAGTATTTTCCTCTCTGATGACCTGGTGATGCGCTTTCCTACCGCTCTTCAGGATTTCTACCAGAAAAGCACGTCAGGGAGGCTACTGAATCAGTTTGGGCCGTCCTTCCACTCCTCGCTTTCCTCGCCCAGTCGCAAGAGCCCACCACGCAGGCCACGACCTGACCACGCGAAGTCTGGGAAAGAAGACGTGTGGGAAGCTTCTACCGATGCCGGATTGGTTGAAGATCCGTTGCTGGCTATTCCACCCTCGGTCAACCTTGCTCTAGCCGCCCTACACCCGCTGATGTCGACTGACGTGGCAGTTCCCGTGCCAGAAGTACCACTCAGTCCCAGCGAGCAAGAAATATTTCGTGCTCTCTGTGTTCACCCAGACTGGGAAGCGGAGGACGGGACCACTGGGAGTGGGGAGAAAGCGGAGGCTACTTCGAAAACCAGTTCCCCTGAAGAGCGACCATTACGGCGGTCGAAGAGGGTTGCCAATGCAGTTGCTGCACGATCTCGCGCCGCGCCTCCAAGAGCAAAGGGACCTCGACACACTTGACCCTTAAACACGTTATTGAAGTTTAATTTTGTTCTATTGCCCGCTCATGTTAGAAGCTGTATTTTTTTTGATACCTCGAGTATTCTATGATCTCCACTCGGCTTTGAGCAGTGCATTGTACTGGCGTACTTAATGGCATATCCGTATATTACAACGCATTCTTATACCGAATAAACTCCAAGTAGGCCGAGTGCACCCGAGGAGGTAAGACGGGATAGCGGAGTATGAAAAGACGGCTTGGGATTTCTTGTCTGGTTTGTTCCCAACCAACGAAATTTCTACCATCTTACTAGTTCTCCATATTTCTCTGGTCCAGGTACACCAGCTCCCTTAAAGTACAGCTCGGTGGACATCCGCCGTCTCATATCCTTGCTTTACTCCTTTTTTTTTTACTTCATCCCCGGCCAGGCCATAGCTAATTCTCTTACACATCTCCACTCTCGATTTCCGCTCAAGACACGACCCCCCAAAATCCATCCATCCGGTCTCCAACTTGGCTTTTGCTCTATCCCACCTGCACGAAAAAGCGGACGGACGTCCGGTAATCTCCTCCCACAACCCAACGGTAATCTCTAATTGCACACGAAAACAAGTCCTATAATGTCTTTATCTACCTCCGACAACAATGGGTCCTATTCAAGAGTTTCTTCAGGCAAAACGCCACCCCCCGCTCCCTCTGCGGCCTTCGCAAAGAGGTGTGTAATCCTTTCTGCTATCCTTGGCTTCAGATGATGATGGCATTCCAGGGCCAGGGAGATCCAAGCGGAAGAACGTCTAGGAAGATATAGGCCACCTGCGCTGCGCGCTCTAGCACCTTCTGGGTCCCCCCCAAACGACTTGACACCCAATATTTCGTCCCAGGGCGATGGTGACATCACTCCTGCATCAGCCTATCCTCCCGGTTTCAGGAGGGCCAGGGCCGGTACTCTGCCTTCCGATGTCCATCTCGCAGCTCAAAGATTTGCTGCTGCCTCTAGCTCCTTAGGCAGTACTACGCCTTCTACCGAGTCCTTCGCGGAACAAGCCCAACAGCGGCAAAATTCCAACACGCCTCCCAGTCTTGTAGTGCCGCCACGACCTGGTCTTCGTCATTCAACCACTTCAGTCGCTCCTGCCACCGCAGCCAGTACGTCTATAAGTACTGTCGAGCGTAACAGCCGCCTTAGGTCTGGCTCCCTCACCTTGCCAACTTCTGGCTTGACCAACGCGTTCGGACCCTCCATCTTTTCCTCGTCTTGGCTGTCCTCTGCGAATCCTTCTGGCTCATCGTTTCCCGTTTTGGACGAGCTGCGCTCTGTCACTTCTGCGGATTCGGCTGAGGATTTTGATGTGCACACTCTCGACTACCTCGGTCTAGATGATAGTCATCGTCCACCGCCAGCGGCCACAATCTCCGAATTACGTACCCAGGCCCAAGCGGCAATTGCAGGAAACTTGGCAAACCCACCTCGCCTGCGGGCAAGTACCGTATCAAACCCCTATCGTACGCGTTCCTCTGGCCCCACATCGTTGTTAGCCACACCGAGCGGTGAAGACGAAGAAGAATACTTTGACAACTACGAGGGCCAGCAAGGGTATGGGCGCCAGCGACTCAGCTCGTATGATGGCTCTCTCTCGGACGCAAATCTTCTGCATTCGTCTTATGTTGCCAAAGGATTCAAGCAGGCTGATCACCTCTCTCCCGGTAGTGCACTATCGTCACGTCCGCGCGCTATATCTGTAGGGACCCTCGATGATCCGACTCGTTCTCTCCAACGTCGTACGACGAGCGAGCTTCAGGCCCCTTACTTGAACGACCTCACCCCTGCTGCAAGCAGTCTCACGAACCTTGCCAATCCTGCCGGGATTCTGAAGTCGGACGCCAAACTCGCGACCCGTAATACATCCTCCCCCTCCGTACATTTCCCCAACGGTGAGGTCAGCCGCGCATCGGCTTACCTCGTTGCCCCTAATTCTCAGGGGCGGGCCGTCTCACCAAAATCCGAAGTGAACAACAATTCACAGTTGCAGACCCCTACGCGGTCGCTGTGGATTGGGAACCTTGACAGTGCGGTGACCAGTGAACAGCTCATCCACGTCTTTGCACCCTACGGTGCCATTGAGAGTCTGAGGTTGTTGCCGGAGAAGGTCCGTTCGATACGCTATTTCGAGAATGAAGCTCACCGCTGCGTGTAGGAATGTGGATTTGTCAATTTTGTTGATCAAGCGGACGCCATTCGTGCAAAGGATGATGTCTTGAACCGCCTTGGTGGCAATATTGGCATGCCCAACGGACAGACAGTACGAATTGGTTTTGGAAAAGCGGATAGTGCTCCAGTTGCACCTGCGAAAGGCACCACAATCACAAATTCTGGTGCAACCTCACCCAACAGCTTGAGTAAAGGTACTAGCCCTGGCTTAGGGGGCTTGGACGCTCAGCTGCAGTCCACTCCTACTCGTGCACTGTGGATCGGTTCTATTCCCAGTACCACAACCCCCGCCACGATCCTCAATGTCTTCAGCCCCTACGGGCCGATCGAGTCTGCTCGCGTCTTGACACATAAGAATTGTGGATTCAGTTCGTTGCCCTATTTTTACAGGAAGTGATACTGACGTTTCTATAGTCAACTTTGAACGCCTTGATGATGCTGTTCGTGCGAGGAAGGCACTGAACGGTCGAGATGTGCTTGGTAGTGACGTTGGAGCTATCCGCATTGGGTTTGCCAAGGTACCAGTCAAGAACGGTCAAGAAGGCAATGGCACACAGGACGATAGCCCTAGCGTCGCTGTACAGGGTATTGGTGACTTAAGTGTCGGTGCAACTATTCATGCGCTGCGGAGCGTCAAAGGTGCTTCAACGATCCCCGCTGACCAACAAGTTCTTGGAGGAACAGTCGAAAATTATCGTTCAAACTTGCTCCTCAGCATGATTGGCTCAGGCATGCATAACATCGCTTATACTTCCGATGGACTTGCAAAGCCTGCTGGGTGGACCCCCTCCGTGACGGAACAACAAATGATCCTGCGAGAGCTCAGCAAGGGAAGCACCGATGCAGAGATAGACATTCAAGCCCTTTCCGGTATGTCAGCTACACGTCTCGTACAAGTTGCTTCTCATCATTTGAGTAGAATTCCGGCCTCCTACGATGTACTACACCACAATACCACTCGTCTCTGAGAGGCCAAATAACAGGCGCTGGGATGCTTCCAAACTTCGCGAGCTTCGCAAGCGACTTGATTCTGGTACGATGTCTGTCGACGAAACCGATCAGGTTGCAGGGGACTTCCTTGATGGGGAAATTGTTGATTTGGCTTCTGACTGGCTTGGAAATACGGTCGGTATTACGTGTATCAAACAGTGTCATGCACTTTGTCTGAAAACGACATATAGGTTGTTCAAAAGCTGTTCGAGAAATGCTCCGCGGGTCCAAGGTTCGCGATGCTGGAACGGATCACGCCTCACCTGGCTATGATTGGGATTCACAAGAACGGGACGTGGGCTGCACAGAAGATCATCGAGTGCGTACAAACCCCTGAGGAAGTTGCACTCATTGTGCAAAATCTGAGGGCTTACGCACCTCCCTTACTCCTTGATCAATTTGGGAACTACGTTGTGCAGTGAGTTACTCGTTTATATCTCCTTCCTTCATATTTGACCCTTGTTAGATGTTGTTTGCGTTTCGGTGCACCTGCGAATGACTTTATCTTCGAAGCTATGGTCGACCGAATGTGGGAAATTGCGCAAGGTCGCTTCGGAGCCAGAAGCATGAGGGCATGTCTTGAGAGTCCTCATATAAGCATCAGTCAACAACGGCGTATTGCCACAGCCGTGATCCTTAACTCAATCCCCCTTGCCACCAATCCAAACGGCGCCTTACTATTGACATGGTTATTGGACACGTCTTCATTCCCATCAAGATACAGCTTACTTGCCCCACGGTTCACACCTCACTTGTCGCATCTTTGCACACATAAACTGGCATCACTTACGGTGCTTCGAATCGTCAATCAAAAGATCGAGCCTGAGGCGTCGCGCCAAATTGTGCAGGCGTTGTTCACCTCACCTGGAGATCACGTACTAACGGATGTCCTTGGGGACCAAGTCAACGGTGTTGCTGTCGTCCACAAAATTCTGACAAGTCCTTTTCTTGACCCAGTCGACAAACCAAATTTTATCGAAGCCACGAAACGTGTCTTGATCGAACTGAAGGTGATCGCTACCCAAGCATACCGCCGTCTCATTGAGGAAGTTGGCCTGCCCATTCCCAATTATCAACCAACCTACACCACGAACGGTCCTCCTGGAAAAAAGGGTCAACCTCACAATTCTTTTGGTGTCCCTGGGCTCCCTTCCGGCTATCCTTCTAATGACCAGGGTTTGGCCTCTATGATGGCCGCATTACAAATGGGTGGTCAGAACCCCCAGTCTGGACCACCCCAGCTACAGATCGATCCCTCGTTTGGTCAAAGTAACGTGCCTGCCCGTCCCCGCTCTTCGAATCCTCCATCAGCATTCTCCCCTACCTCTGACCCATTCAACCCATTTGCCATCCGTTCACCGGACATTGGCAGTTCCCGCACCTCGGTTCGTCGTAACGGAACGGTACCTGCTGCGACCTCCATCGTACAGACACCCGTCTCTACCATTCCTTTCGGTTCTCAGTCTCCTGGCGTTGCGCAACCCAGTGGTGTACTTGGGATGGGACAAGCTACGTACAACAGTCAGACCGTCCCCCAGGTTTATCCGCCATATGCTGTGTATCAAGTATACCAGCAGACACCGCCAACTAACATGGGTACATTCAATTAAAATGACCTTTTTCGCCACGAAAACCGTTTACGACAATGCTCCGTTTGCACATCGAATGAAATTATTCTTTCCGCTGTCTATCTATCATCGTTCTGTCCCGTATAGTCCAGGTCACTGCCGAGACCTTTCACTCCTTTGCATGATACCCATGTTTCCTGATGCCTTCCTCACGCTCCTTTCGGCGTTAAACCGGACAAGCTACAAATCTTGGCCAATGCTGGAATGTTGCTATCCTCATTTCCTACTCCTCACCAGGCCAAGTCGGCTTTTTGTGGCTGTGTATAAGTACATAGTGGATGGCTGTAAAACATGGCCGTAAAATATTAGACAATAAATATTACTCCCTCAAGACCTTTATTACTTGACATGGGTGGCGCCTCTTCCAAGGCGGTCCGCAGACTACCAAAGGAAAAACCAGCTTTGCCTACGGGCTCTAATGCAGAGTCCGTGCCACGACCACGACCCGACAAACACCCACTAGCCTATGAGAGCAGAAATGAAGGTGAGTAATCCACGGTACCTGGAATAACCGTTTCACGACTCGGACAGCCATCGAAAAGGACGCCAAAGACCCTCACTTTATGCAAAAACTGAGTCAGCTGGGCCCAGTGCGAGTCGGCCACCCCACGCACGCCGTGCCCCGCGCCGTGAGTCGTCCCGTGCTCATGTACATATCCGAGTCCAGTTTGGTGCTCACTGGGGGGGGGGGGTGTCATAGGTGAGCGACGCGCAGAAGATGCACCGCTCTAGGGTACAGTCCGAGGCGGAGGCTGCGGGCGTGCGGACGGCGCGGAACCGCGTGTTGGCGGCGTCCCTGACGGCGCTGCTCGACGCGCGCAAGGGCGTGACGGACCGAGCGGCGCTGGAGGCGCTCGCGACGCGGTACGACATGGACGTGGCGACGCTAGAACGCATCGGTCGGAGCGTGAACACGCCGAGCGTCGATGAACGCACTGCCGTTCGGACGAGGGACGAGCATGGAGAGGAGTCTTTGAGGATGATGGTGCGTGAATGTAACTCGGACGTAAGCAAAGACTGAGTACTTCATAGGCGCGTTGGGTCGATCCTATGCTGCCCCGTAGATAAATATCTACAAGCATGACGAATACACGAAGTGGTTGCTATGCTAGAAATATACACGTAGAGCACTACCCTGCATTGACTCTGTTGGACAATATGGACATTTGACGCGTCTGCAGATGCAGTGTCAACTACAAAGTGGATTATAGAACGACGAAAGGACGAACCCGTTCACTTTGCTGAGTTTGTGCAAACTATCTTTGGTGATGACGTGCCCACAGGTCATCATCATTGGTGGATTCTGCTCCGTGGACTGTTCCTTGGAGACAGGACATGCAAAGATCGAGTGATATCGATTCTCCGGAGGGAGAGGTATCTCGATCTACAGGAGACAAGTTTATCAATGCTTGAAAAGACCACGCAGGGACGAGCACTTACAGGAAGTTCGTCACTTTGACTCCACTCGCTCTTCTTCTCTTTCATCACGGCGCGCGCCTTTTCAATCCTTGCCAGTGCACCGCCACCACCAATATCGCCAACGACTCGAAGAGGAACCTGTCTACTCATACCCAGACTTGCACAGTACTCTTTCGCGAAAAGGGGTTCTAGGTCTGTGTGTAGCGATGGTGATGCGAGATCTGCGTACGGGGAGCGGTCTAGTTTTGGAAGGAAAGCTAGAGAGGCCATAAGTCGTCTGAACTCGGCAGCGTGTTCAAGATAAAAGCTTCGCAAAGCCGCGTTTGCGTACGATATTGCGGCTGTGGGATTGGTGGGATCAGAGGAGAGGAGCAGTCGCACATACTGAGAGCGGTGGAGGTAGAATTCCAAGGGCGAGGACCGTGAATGGAGGAAGGAGCGATTCTTCCTAGACCACCTGATGACACGCATGAGCACGCCAGTGAGAAAAGCCTTTGTCTCCGAGTGCTCACCTAAGCGCAGGGCCAATGTCTTGTTTTCGAAGTGCGGTGATGATGCGATGAAGCTCCATGAACTGGCCACGCAGTTCAGACGTAATCTCGACGCCGGACTCCTGAATATGACCATTGGTTAGCATGTCAGAGGAGCGGGGTATAGCCGACATACCTCAATGAAAGACTCTGCTGTGGAGAACTGACCGGTACGAAGAAAGTGCAGGGCAATCGTTCGATCGAGTGCCTGCTTGGCAGAATGGGAAGCGAAGAGAGGGTCATAGGTGGGTAAAGGTTGGGTGAATCTCTGGTCAAGCAGTGAGCACGGCGAGACACGGGATGTGGGTGACCGGGTCAGACCTTGTCCAGAGCCTTTCCGAGTCTCGCGATTGCATTGTAGACCTCTTTCTGTTTCTCGTCCATCTCTTTTTTCTTCGTCTCGACCACCTGTGACAGCAATGCGAAGGTGTCTTCCGTGACGGTACCGGCCTCGATTCGGCTCTTGACCTCGTGCAGGGACTGGAGCAGTGTATCCAGTGAACTTTCGACGGAAGGTATTTTACCCTTGGAAGAGCTCTCGGCTGACGCCCTGAGCTTTTCGAGCTCCTTGATGGGACCGTCCATGGTGAGGATCGATGAGCTGTCGATGAGTCGTCGGTCCGCTCCGGGATATTCATCTCACCCTTTGTCACGTCACGTGCCATGACCATGCTTCGTTTCCTCACCGGCGACGAGCTGGGTAACGTCAAGTCCGTCTCATATGATCCGGACCCATCGTCGACCAACAGACTCTGCTTAAAGACCCTCTACGACGGAACTGCCACTGGTCGTACGCGAGGAATACAGAAATTAGCTATCACGCGGGGCGATGCGACACAGGTGCGTGCCTCGTGCATATCGACGAGTCGAATCGACCAATAATGCTAAGGAAAGCTGGCTTCAGCACACGCAGACGGCTCCCTCTGTCTCGCATCATTGTCTAGCGAGGAGTGCGTCGAAAAACTTCATGAATGGAAGGAGACAAGGTTCAAACCAGATCAATCTTTCGTCGGCCTAGCCTCAACACACAAGTAGGTGACACCATGTAAAGTCATCATGATGAAAAGCTCATCAAAAAAAGTCTCGTATACTCGTGTGCTTCTAATGGTGCTCTCCGTCTGACGTCTATATGCGACGAAGCTAACCCGACTCACACACTGGGTGCGCTCCCGTCACGGCTCACGGAATGGAGGCTCGCGCCCGACCAAAAAACGTTTGCTTATGGCGGTGACGAAGTCGAAGTATCTATGTGGAACACCGAACGGGCTTTCGAACCACAACTCGACGACCCTACCGCACCCTCGAGCAACAAAAAACGAAAAAGAGCGGCATCTCTGTTTCCTGGCGAAGTTTGGCGTGCGAAGAACGTCGCCAACGACTATCTGGGACTACGCCAACCGGTCCATAATACCTGTCTCACATACATGTCCTCATCGAATCTCTCCACTCAACCGCAGATACTCGCGGGTACGCGGTTTGGTGATCTTCGCATATATGATACACGCTCTGGACGGCGGCCTGTCAGTAATTTCAAGGGGATTGGGAAGGTGGGTGGTATCAAGACGATCGAAAACGGACTGTCCGATAAGTAAGTGGAAATAGTTGGGCAACGAACGTTACTTACCCGCACTCTTATCATCAAGTGAAGCATTTGTATCGGATCAAGGAACGAATGTCTTTGCATTAGACATACGCACTGGTAGGGTCGCATGTGGATACAAGGGTTGGCACGTTCGCGGCTTTCCAAACGCTATCTGACGTCATCACGTTTGTAGGGATATCTGGTGCTGTGAACTCGATGGCTGTCACACCGTCATTCCTTGCATCCGTGTCCTTGGACCGCTTTACCCGCGTACACAGCATATTCCCACCTGCTGCCGAGGTTGGAAAACAGCAAGAAGCTAAGGGTACCGTGTTGGATAAAGTTTTCATGACCACAATCCCTACTGCGGTCATCTGGGATCAGAACACTGTGGGAAATCCACATGCGAACACCGAGGACGACGAAGGCGATGTATGGGAACAAATGAAACGTGTGGAAGAAAAGGCGTGAACACCAGTACGTCGCACTCAGTTTCTACATAAAAGGAATTACATAAAGTCCTCCGAATCTAGTCTAGACTGTGACCTGCCGGGCAAGGCCAAGAGCCATCTTACCAGGGGATTCGATTAGTGTCCTATTTTGCTTTGCCATGTATGGGCCTTCTCAAATCCATTCTTGCCGGTTTGGTCTAGTTGAATATGTTAATAGAAGTCCGGAACGTGAGATGCTGACTAAATATTTACAGTCGATCAACGTCTGCTGTATCTCCTCACGCGATGTCATTACAAATGGGCCATACTGGAAGACGGTTTGGTCGAGAGGTTCACCCGCAACCTTTGCGCGCGTTCATTACTGAAAACGATCGACATTGATGGGAGACACATACCAAGATGAACTCGGTGTTGTCCTTGACTGCTGTGACCTTTGCTCCGGTCTCGCCGCCTTTGTTGGACAGAACAAGTGTGTGGAAGCTGTCATTGACGGAAGTGTCATCTCCAACGGTGATACCTCCCTTCCATACTGATGGTGCGGAATCAGTGTCCACATGCAGTGGTAATGACAACACATACGATAGATGAACGATGTCCAACCGGCGGCTGAGGAATAAAAATGAGCCGTACCGCCCTCATCAAACGGGGTAAGGACCTACGGATATCCTGGAATATGACATCCCCCGACCTTTTCATCGTGACATGGAAGAACCAGCAGCCGCCGAGGGGACGGACGGGAGATTCGATACCATGACTTTTCCCACTGATCACCCGAATGCTGATGGAACCCTCGGGGCCATTTGGATATGCGACGGGGATCCTATATGAAATCAGTACTGACTTGCATAGGGAGTTACCATTGATGGACGCACGCAGCAGGGCCGAGCTCTTGATAAGAGGGTTCCTGGAAGGATGTGGAAGAAATACGCCGGCTTGTTATGACAAGTGACTTACCACCATCTTAAACTGGATGCAGAGAGCCAGGCGTAAGTGATCCTGTCATATGGATGATTGCGCGGTGCTAGATCATACCTGCTTGGGCAAGTCCACCCAAAGTTGTAACCCCCTAGGCTCGGGAACACCTGGAGCATGTACGGGCATTTCAGCGTGCATGATGCCCTTGCCCTGCGGAAGGCCGATCAGAAGGGGACAGAAGATGGCGGAATCATTGGGAGTGTATGACGCACGGCACACATCCACTGGACACCACCTGTTTCGATAGTTCCGGCATGACCAGCGGAGTCTTCATGACGGCTGGATCTTTATTGACAAAGAAGGTAAGAATGGGAGTGAGATGACTTCACATGGGGGTCCTACCCTTCGAGCATGTACGTTACGGTAGCTTGACCGCGGTGGGGGTGATCGGGGAAACCCTTTAAGACCACATATGGGTGAATGGACAGGGGAAGGAAGGAAGTCGCTCACAGCGCCTTTCGAGACATGGAAGTGATCTAGCATCAAAAAGGGAGTCAAGTTACGCAGGTTCATCGATCCGATAGATCGCCGGACGCGTGCGCCTGCACCCTGGCGGAAGAAGATGAGGACGGAGATGAGAGACCCTGGGCCTGTACGTACTTCTGCGGTTTCTATAGCAAGTACCTTGTTGATGACGGCGCGAGAGACAGCCATTCTGAGTGATTGGAAGAGGAGAATATGATAGCTGGAGAAATGGATGGTAAGGGACTTTTTATGCAGGAGAGGTCGCTGAGGCTTACAGAGATGATGACCATACTAGGGAGATTATCCCCACTGTCTGAATCAGCACACGATCAGAAAGGGAATGAGATACACACACTACCGGTACTACGGGTGCTCAACGTCAACCTTCAACAATGAATGTCAATCTTGAATGGCCGGGTGGAGCGTCGGTTGGAAATTGGCTCGCCAAGTCAATCAGGGGTGAGTGTGTCATTTTCCGGTCGAGCCAAGCTACTTGGCTTAGTGTTGTAATCCTGTCCACACAGCAGACCGCAGCCTTATCCTCGGTCTTCCTTTTTCGGTAATGGTGACAGTGGAAACCCACCGCAGCAGGCGGACGCCAAACAAACGTGCGACCCAAAAAGGAAGGTGAGTGGCCCCAAAACGTTGGTCCGTCACATCTCCCCGATTGTTTTCTTCTCCGGTCATCGTAGATTTTTATTTTTCTAATATTTTCAGACGCTCGGTCCACTGACAGCGCCAATCAGCATATATATATAGCTTACTCTGTCGTTTCTCCCTTTTTCCCCCAAGTCCAATGGATCGCTTCCTCGCTCCCCACACATCCGAGGCACTCGCCCACTCCCATCTAACGTACGTCCTTTTCCTCTCTCTCCCCTCTCTTTTCTCAACACCTTACAGTGAAAACTGGTTCTCCTGGGACCAAAACCATCCCTCTTTCAACGAGACTCTCGTTGCCGGTTGCGCCTCCTACCAGGCGTTCAACCGTTATCTCTCAGGGTCCGACCTCTTTATCGTACCCCGTTCCCGAAGTGAACTCGAGAGCGTCTTGTTCGTCATTCCTCTTCGTCGCCCCACCCAACCCCCACTGACTTGCACTACACAGGCGGCGGTACGCCTATGACAGCATTCACAATGCCATCGCCGTCTCTCGTCGTCCCCTTCAGCGTGGTGGTTACAGCAGAGTGAGTCGCTCACCCCTGTCTTCCTTCGTTTCTTACTCACTCCTGCAGACATGTATGCTGGCCGAAAAATCCATCCGCGACGTACTAAATACAAACGATAACGCCGAGGTGCTCCTCGCTCTCCACACTGCCAAGCAGCAACCCAAGCCAACCGCGTCAAGCAGGACTATGACTGCGGCTGCCGTTAGAACTTGATCATGCGCTCGACGTCCCGTCCCGGTTACCCTTACTCGCGTAATTGTTTAATGTCGGTAAACCTGCGTCACCCACATCCATCCGCAACATGTATGACCAGCCTCGCAATTTTGCCACTTGCACACCACGCCCTTTGTACTACTTTTCATGTTAACTTATCGTGACTCCATTCAATTCATGTATCACGAACGTGCAATCCTTGGTCTGATTTATAATATCCTTGGCACCCGGTCTGTCCTGTGCCGTCAACACCGTCCAATTGGCCTTGCGATGCAAGCCATCGGCGTTTTCTCGGTCATACGTTATCATGACTCTATTGTGAGTCATTAGAGCATCGCTACAAATATTTCCCACGTCCTCGACTTCCTCGCAATGCACGTCGGCTGCCGCTCAGCTTCCCTCCCATTCGCAAGGTTCTCTTTCTCAGGCGGTGTGAGACTTGCTCGGAAGTGCGTTTTGTATCCGGGCCACAGCAAGAGAAACGCGGGGATCAGAATATATGCACCGGCAACATGGTCAACAGCATACAGCACTCCTTGGCAAGTTTCATATCCACGCACGTAACGAACAGCTCCATGTTGAACGGAATGAACGTATCGAACCCTACGTACAACGAGGCCATCCATCACGTACGCGCCTTATCTCAGCAGCTCCCACTCGCGTGACGTTTCCTGTGCCAACCAATGCAGTCCAAGAACCGTGGCGCCTTGTACGCCAAGCTGTCTCGGCATATATCTTGTACTTTCAGACCCTTCACAAACACCTTCGTCGGCGCCACAAGGTGGGTATACGCAATCGCCATCCAGGTCAAGGCACCCAAGGCAGACAGCAGACTGACGAAATACGCAAACGCTGTACACGGGGTCAGTCCTGTGGCGCGGCATATACCGACGGCCCGCACCAGCTGCACTCGACATGGTCACGCTCAGGAACGCCGTCAAAGGTAGCAGACAGGTTCCATCCAACTGGCTCGTGCAAACACGCCGAGTGCCTTGCCTTCTGGCACTAGACCGTGCAATGTGCGCGCACAGATCCGGGTTAGCAGCGCTCAGGGTAAACATCACGATGATCGCGCTGATGATATCGTTTTGCTTGATGACCCGATATCAGCCCGCGAGATGCCCGTCGTAAAGAGCGACCCGGGTGCGTGCCAGGCTCGACGGCAGACACAGACGAGGGGATAGCTGGCGACGCCGCTATTGGCAACGAAAGAGGGCCTGGCCGCAGCATGGCCAGCCGTTCGCGTCCGACAACGCCTCTCCGTTCTCTCTCTCTCACACACACGCCGTGCTCGCGCTCATCACGAACACGGTTCCCAATGTAGAAGACACTCATTCGAACGCACGTTCGTCGGATGGCGCGAGGGACATGCTTCTTTGGGTGCGTCGTCTCTCCCACCGTGACGCCGACGAGCTCCGTCCGGGTGTATGCAAATAACGCGGTGGTCAGGGTACTCCAGAAGCCCAAGAAGATCGCCAGGTGATCGTTGTGGACATGTGACAGGAGATAATTACCCATGGGTCCGTTGGGGGGCCCGCCAGTACCGAAATCAAATCCGGTCATGCAAGGGGTTTCCACCGAGATTGATGACAACACTCGACAGGATGAGGCCAGCCAATGAGAAAAATCTTGAGGCCACTCGTCCAGAACTCGAGCTCCCTGAAGACGTGCATACCTGACAGGTTGACGGGCAGAGCTGGAGACAAAGGGCCGCCCTTCGAAAAGAAGTGCTCGGAACAGCAAACAGCAAACTTACTGCAAGTAATATATATAGCTGACGACAGAACAAACAGTGGCCGGTCGATTTGCAGTAGCGTGCGAGGAAAACACACTTTCAGCGGTACTGACCGCGTCCGATACTGCATGATGACGCACGCAGCATCGATATTGCTAACGGGAGCAATGAGATACGTCGATAGATATTCCAGCCCGGAGCAAAGTCAAACGCAGAAACCACGAAATGCGTTGCGTGACCTGCAAAGCCTTTTTTTTTTTGCGAGGCAGAAAGGCCGACATCTCCCCAGGTGCAATCATGACGAGATAGCTACGAGTGCATGCGAAAGACAGAGCCCGAGAGGGGCGCCGCGGACGAGGGCAGTTCTAGAATTGACGATAAACTCGGTTCCAATGGTATCCCTCAGCCATTTTGAAACTGCGTGTGACAGTGTCAGTCAGGCGTGTGGTGGCGGGTGTTGAAACGCACGGCGATCATCGATATGTGGCGGCTTTCTAGCCCACGACGAAGAGTGTCGAGGTGTTTCACGTTATTGTCCTTTTCGTTTGGGGGGATGGCCCGGCGGGCTGGTTGGTATGATGTTATTGTCCGTGCGATGTGTGAAGTGAAACGAGGACCAGGTGACAATCATCTTGGGGCCGATGCGAGCATGGCGCATTCTCAGAACGTTAGCAACGTGGAGAGTTGAGTGCAGATGAAATATTTTTTGTAAAGCTGACTGAGGGGATACATCGGGGAGCTCGGGCCCGAAGAGACATCGCTAAGCGAACGGCAAGAAGGGTATGGACTTATGTACAGTCATGGGAATGCTACGTACTCGCTGTCAAAGCTTATGCTTGATCTCTTTTCGTGAAATCATCTCGAAGCGACGAGTGGGAATTCCAGTGACAAATCTTTCCGCTTGTGCATAGCTTTCTCGGAGGTTGACAGCGTCAGGGTTATTCCTCTCTGACAACGCTGTTTTAAGAAGCGACTTGATTGACAGCATGGCTGAAGGGTCCAGGGCATCAAGCTCGGACAATAGATGTTCTCGAACTGCAGCATGGAACGACTCAGGGGGTTGAGCGGGGAATATTTTACTGCCGGAGAACATCATACATCAGCGCCAAGGAAGATAAGAAGCAAACATACTTGATAAAACCATATTCGAGGAGTTCTTGAGCATTCTTTTTCTTGTTGAATATGAGAACCTCGCTGGCCTTGCTCAGACCCACTATATATGGTTTATGAAACTCAAAATGACGAATTCAAAGAGGACTGACTTCGATTAATGAACCCGACGCTTGCTCCTCCCTCGATTGCCATCCCTTGGAACACTGTTGACGGAAACCAATGCCATCGCAAACCGGGACATACCTAGAAAGGGAAACCCAACATACAACCACGCATTAGGGAGGGCATATATGAAGTCAAAATTGCCAAGGAATGCTGAAAGCAGGTTGCACGAAGACTCGATCAGACACTGAGACGTTAGACTGACCAGCCGCGATCCCTAGATGACTTCGTCAAGCATTCAGCGCGACTCGGCTGTTAGGGTTGCTTACCCATCACAGGCCCGTTTAAAGCAGCGACTAGGATCTTCCTGTGGGTATTGAGCTGGCACGGTGTGAACGGATGGACTCTGGGATATGCTAGCGCCACATACCGCCCGTGTGCAATCTGTGTTGGCTGAAACGACTCGGGTACGGAACTGGTCTCGCACTCTGGGCTCGACAGGCGTCGCGCCCTCGACGGCCTTGACATTAGTTCCTCTGTGACATCAACCTGGGTGAACGGGGGAGACCTGAATGGGCGACGCCGCTCACGCGCAGAACCAATTCCCGTTGGCTACCGCAACCGGGCTTTGGTTATATTACAGCCACTTGAATGGGTTAGAGCAGCTCACCTTGCCATACTGTGACGATGACATCGTCGCGTTCGTCAATGTCTCTCAGCGAGTTCGCGAAATCGTCATAGTCTGTCATGAATACAACATTATTTAGCACCTGGCCAAAAGCGACGTCAGATACGGCACCTTCAGCCGACAATGCATTCAGTCTTTGTGGCTCATTGAGAGTGATGGTTGCGATTCCCTGAGAGATATGTACCTGGATCTTGCTCAGCCCCATGATAGACGGATGGGACGACGAGACTCAGTGGCCAGCAAACGGCACCAGGCTCGGCTAACGGCTTTGTGACATAGCCGGTAACACCTGACTCAGAAATACCGTCACAACTTCTTTGGTCTTGCTCCATTCTGACTAGGACGCCAAGACAAGTTGTTTCCATTCGCCGCAGCCTACTAGTTAGTAGTATGGACTCGGCATTCAGCACAGCAGCAGCACAGGACACGCCAAGAACTCGCCAGCGAATGTCCAGCCATTCACTAGAACCAGGACCCCTTCTTTTCGGCGAGATAGCCGCAAGAAACGTTTCGGAACAGCTACTTCGGCGGTAATTCTGGCTCTTTCCAGACTGACTGTTCCTGTTTGACGAATAGTTATTCTCGAGCCTTCTACGCCCGAGGCTGTCCAGCAATATGCGTGCGATCATTACACCCAGAAGTCATGAGGTGACGCGCGTCACAACCACTCGGGTTCAAGTTTCTGGCTCGCGACGTGGACTTCGTGAAGATGACAGTATGTAGACGGATTACAGCAAGGATAATTTACGGGCCGACTCGGAGGTGAGCGACTCACCCCAAGTTGACCGTCCATCGTCTTGTTGGACCAGAGATCTTGGTGACGTTGAAGTCCAACTCTATCAATTCTTTTGCTATGTACCACAATGCGTCATATAAAACACCTCGATCTCGCCATATACTACCTCACATCCACAAGTCAAGGGCCTTCTTCGCTGCACTCGCCAACTTAGTCTCTTTGCCTGTATTAGAACTTGCCTTTGAAAGGTTCTCAAGAATAAATCTAGCGCTGTCCTTGACCACGTCTAATTCTTCTCCCGCTGTTCGCTTCCCTAGTTGTCCCAGTAATGCGCAGATGTTGATGCGAAGCTCAATGGGATATGAGACTTGTTCTGGCTGTTTGCGGCTGGTAGTGTCCTCGTTACGAAGTATACTCAATAGATGATCGAGGGTACGTTTTTGAGGAGGTGCACGATTACGCGTAGGCGGTGACGTAATAATGGGAGAGTCTGTGTCGCTATTGGTCAGTGCTACTGTCGACAGCGACGCAGAACCTGGGGTGGCTTCATCCGGAAGAGGTGCCAAAATTGTGCGCAGGACCAATAGGCCTAACAGGAGTAAGCATAATAATCATGCATATGGACGACACGAACGCACCCCCATCCCGGTGTGTACTCAGTAGACTGAGCGCAACGACGGCGTCGTTGATGAGAACGGGATATTTTGCGCTTCTACCTATAAGCGCGGCAAGGGCATCAGCACATGGTGTCGTAACCAGTGCTTGCATGGCCCATTCCCTTTTTTGCTGTCTCATCTGGTTTTCCTCAGCACTCCGTTGTTCGACTATTGGATCACTGGACCAAAGTGATTTGATGAGATTGACGACGATGCGGGTCCCTTCACTCTTGATGGCAATGGTGTCAGATCTCTTGATCAAGGCGAGGAGCTGCGAGAGTCCCGGTATCGTAGTGGGAGCACCATCCGCAGGCAAAATGACGGCGAATGAATTATCAACTGGAATCGTACTGTTAGAAAAAATTATCTGGCGTGTGTGAACACATAAACATACTGCTGTTGTTACAGAGATGCTTCACAACGCCAATTGCATTGATTTGCACAATGTCCGCCATAACATCACCACGGTCGTCCCAGATACCGCTTGCCACGATACGTTCAATTACTCCAGCGTTGCTAAGAGCCGCGCGATTAGAAACAGACTGAACGGACGCTTGAGAAAGGTGCTTGAGCAGGCCAACCACTCCGTGTTTCAATTTCAGGTCCGTGGCTGGCGAGAGTAAGGTTTCCGAGGATAGTAATTGGGCGATATTATGTGGCGGTGATAGTAACAGGGAAGCGTGGAACTCTGCGAATAGGATAAGCTCCGTGATTAGAGAGAGATAGCTTGTTTGAATATGATTACCTTTTCTTGTCAGGTTTCCGAGGGCAAGTGTCGCGCATATTACCATGTCATCCCTCAAGTTTCCATAGCTGCCCGCATTGACAAAAGCACGAATCCAGTTGATCATGCGACAAACGAATTTGCCACCAGGATACGTGTCTTCCGAGTCGTCACAAAGAACGTCCGCGTTTTTTTCTTCTCCAGAGACCTCCACCACTGCCTTGATTACAGCGGCCTTACAATCATCGAATGCCTTTTCCTGACTCCGAACCTCGCTATCGTCCAGACTGGTTTCGTGTTGTACATACCAGAGTGGTGCATAGCTTCCCTGCTCGATGAAGTTTAGCATCATAGACAAGCATGGAATGTCCTGGTGCTCTGCTGGGAACACAAACCCGCGAGCTAGTGACAAGCGGATATCCTCAACATCGAGTGCGAGAGACTCGAGGTGAGAACAAGATTCCGAGAGTAGATCAAAATCCGCATGCAACAATGATGTTCGGAGTTGTGAGGGCTGCGCGAAATTCGGAGGGGGTGGTGCAGTCAAGGACGGCGGCGTGAAGGCAACCAACGGCTGCACGAGGAAAGGGAGAGCATTGGTATCAAAAAGCGGATGCGCTGAGGTAGAATCAGGCGTGAGGGTCAATAATGGCGATATTTGCCGAACGAACTGACCGTCATCCCTGAGTTCGGTGATGAGCCTCCAAGTCCAATTGGAAAGCCCGGTACGGAGATTCCAGGACTCCACTACGTGCTCCGAAGTCATATTTAGTCCTGACGACTCAAGCGAAAATAGGCCCGTCGACTCTTTCATCCAGGCACCGACAGGATATATCGCGAGAGATAGCCGCACAAGCGTCATGGCGACCTCGAGGGATATGAGGCGAAACTTGACTGGTTCTATGCGATGAGAGTGATATCAAAGGGTATCCTGCCTACAATGCATGAAACACACCATATCCCAGGGATGAGTTGAGGAGAAAACCAGTGGCAGTCTTGATGACCTGGAGATGCGAGATAGCCAATGGCAATGGATAGGTTTGTGGTTGCGGGGGTAGATGCTCCGCGTAGCCTTCGAGCAGAGATACGGCTGCTTGTGGGAAACCAGCCTCTAGTAAATGCCCTCTGTTTGGATCTAAGTAAAGTGAATTGATAAGGTACACGTGTCCAGGGATCATTTGCGCGCACCATGCTCGACACATAAGTTGGCGCTGACACGAAGAATTTCAAGTACAGTAGTGGCACGAGCATCGGTTGGAATGAATGATCCACAGAGCGCTTGGGATAGCAGAGAAGTGAGGTCCTGTGGCAAGCTACCTGCTCCCAAAGTCGTGTGGTTATCCTCTGTAGGATGATGTCGATCTTGTTAATTCAGCATGGCTGGATGTACTACATACCTGAGCCATTCCTGATGCGCAGTAAATTTGCAAGATGTCGGCAGACGAGCTCAACGTTGAGCCACAGTTCCTCCCTTGGGTGAGATGAAAGCTCGATCAAAAGAGAGCTCAATCTGGATGCACTCTCTACGCAAGTGAGAGATAACGGCGCGGTGTCCATGACAGGCGCGAATGAGATGATGAACTCGTTGTCTGTCGATGAATGAAGGAGAGAGAGAAGCACTGAGGAGAATGTACAGGCTCGCGAAGAACACGAGTCAACTGGCGGGCGTTACTTCGTTACTTTCAGCCTTCCATGATCGGCAACCACTGTACGTCACAAGTTTCGCTGTCAGATCGTCAATCCTATTGGCATCAGTTTTTATATATATCACAGTCAACCGATGGTCGTTGTAAGTCCAGGTGCACATAGACACGCCATGATTCGACAGGCCCTACGGGCAAACCTGGACCTTAGCGTGCTAAGTCGTACAATTACAACATACGGGACATAATATATTTCAACAATTCAAAAAAGGATGAACGACGACCTCGATCGTTACGATTATGAGGAGACCAAGGGTAAATAGACTAGACATCTGTAGATGAGAGGTAATAGTAAACTGCGGAGCTGCTATATGTTACCCGCATCCGTGTTCCGTACCAACGTTGAAGTGATCTGTCGGAAAGGTATGAGGAAGTATACCCAATTTAGTTACCGAGTAGCATTTCATCCTGCTGCAGAATGAAGATAAGAGTGCACAGCTCCTCCAAGCAGACCTTCGTCTTGTTGAATATGAAGATAACTTGAAGAGGTGTAGGTTGATAATCAATCATGAACAGACACTTAGGCTCTAACTATAGAGTTAGTTTCTGACTCAAGATAACAGCACGTTGCATAGCCACAAGACTGCTACTCCTTCGACTCTCTCGTCCATGCAGAATGCCTAGTTCGAAACGAAAGAAGTCTAAGAAACTTGCATCAGACACACCAACGGACCCTTTACCTCCACCTGTTAGCAATGACGATTTGATGGACGATCTATTCGCCGAGCTCAACTCCAGGGATAAAGATTCCCAACCGGAACCCGCTGTAGAACAACCGAATCCCCTTATAAACAAGGCCGAGGAAAGGGTCGAGCCGAGCTCCAAGAAGCAGAACTCAAAGGTACGGCATCTTGCGAGGCAGGTAAGTGCAACGTTTCATGCCGTGCAAGACTGAGCTCACTTCAAAGGTCTCACATGTGTGTAGGCACGCAAAACTGCAGCACTGGCTCAGAACATGACGCCCACGAATCCTGAGGCAGATGCACAGGTCGAACGTGAGATAAAGTTGGAAGCCGCCTCCATCAAACGGACGTGCGACGAGCTTGGCATTCAAATTCACGAGGTCGGTACCCATGTCCTCCTCTTTACTCCGATCAGAATGCAGAGATCTGCACGTCACAGATAAATCCAGACGGGCACTGTCTCTTCTCCGCAATTGCTGACCAGCTCGTTCTTCTCAACATTCTACCAACGAACGAAGGAAACTATGCAACACTCCGTGCCGCGGCCTCGAGCTACATCTTCCAGCATTCGGACGACTTCCTTCCTTTCTTGCCGTCAATATCCGGAGAAGATGGCGTTGGAGCAACTGAGAACAACGGACTCATGAATGCACGGCAATTTGAACAATATTGTTTGGCTATCAGGGATACCGCCACATGGGGCGGCGAGCCAGAGATTCTGGCCCTTAGTCGGGCGTACAATGTACCAATCCAAGTCATACAGGCAGGTACCCCGTCTATCGTGACACACACACCCGACGGCGAGAAGCTTGTGCGGGATGCAAAGATCGTTCGCATCAGCTTCCATCGGCGGATGTATGGTCTAGGGGAGGTAGGTGCTCCGAGGCAGCCCGTACCACCTACCCTGATCTGTAATTTTAGCACTACAACTCCCTTCGACCCAAGAATCCCATCGTAGCTGTCGCAGACAAAATACACCTGATGCTCAGCTGACTGGAGCAATCTCTTTGGTAAGCGTTGTCGACTCAGACTGCCACTGAATGGCTGCTCAAGACCACCAGCAACTCACATGTCCGACTTGTACACGCCCCCTCGTGTCATGAGTCCACCTACCCCACGCACCATTCAAACATCCCCCATGTCATTGGTTAGAGCAAGTTAGCATACAGACACGATGAAATAGAATGTTTTAGTAGCGCGCCCCACCAAAGAATTCGTTAAGCTAGTAGCTCATCTAAATCATTGTTACCCCTCTGACGTCCACCCATGGGTTGCGGCTGGTCTGCCATATACCCTCCGAATGCCCCATCCAGGTTGGCGTATGGATCTGCTGCAGGATTGGCGTCAATATCATCGTCACCGTCCTCGTCGACGCCAATATCTGCATCATCATCCCTATGACCATTTTGCGCAGTGCTTCGGTCTTGTGTCGTAGCGCTTTCATCTCCCAGCAGGTCAATGCTCTGTGGTCGTCCATCGGGATCCGATTTCGGTCCTTCGACGGATTCGTCAGTAGACTGGTTACGAGTATGTGGTTCGATAGGACCAGGACCAGCGACAACAACTACGGGGGTTGGTAGTTGGGGACGCGAGAGTGGGACAAGAGCCGCTCTGCATGTGGGATTGAGTGCGGGGCTGTCCACCAGTGCTCTTCCGGTTGCATTTCGAATAAAAGTCTACATCATATGTCAGCCATAGATGGTCAGTCTACGCAAGGGTGCTCACCTCTGGGTTCTTGTGATAGATACTGCCAAGAGTACCGGTATGAAGTAGCAACTGATCAAGCGCACCGCGGTCCATTCGATCTGAATCAGTCGTGATAGGAGGCTTCTCTGAAAGGATAATCTCGCCAGCGATCGTTGGGCTCATTGCGAGCATTCTCCAATACATGAACCCCCGGTCTCGCAGGTCTGGATTGTCTATCTCTTCGGTGGCCCACTTTAACACCTTGTGAACCAACGCCTTTGCAGCTTCCGAAGAGGACTTGTGGATGAAGAGCTTGACCACGGCAGTAAGAAGAGCCAGTTGGACCTAAAACTATTTAGATTATGGAGATGGCCTCTTGCAGATCAACCACGTACTTCGACAGTCTCATCCAGAAATTTATACACCAGGTCATCCAGAAGTTCGTCGGCATTATCTATCCGGTCCGAAAACTGACCCAGTACCCACACCATAGCCGCCTTGGCTTCGGGTTCATCCAGGACATCGAGGTTCTCACATAGTGTCGGAATGATGCCCTCATATCTGCCAGGGTAACGCCTAAAGATATCTTTGATCACGATGACTGCCTCTTGAACGACATATGTGACCTTAGTCTCGATCAGAGTAAGCAGGGATTGGATACACATATCCGCTGCTGCATCGACTTTGATGGCCAACCGACCTATCGACCTAACAGCTTTGCGGACAAAGTCAACATCTACCTCTGACGCATACCTTCAAAGCTACGATCAGAGATTTGTCCCCGTGAGTACATAACAGACCTACTCTTCAAGTTCTGCTAATACCTCTCTTGCGTTCTCTTCACGTGCAAGGCGATACATGATCTCCAATTTTGCCAACTTGACGTATATGGGATCGTTATACTTGCAAAAGAACACTTTAACATCATTCTTCAGGACAGCTGGCCTCCGTTGGATGATGAGTAAGATGTTGCGAAGCGCGACATATTGAACTTCGGGACCGGAGGAGAGCAGCGTGACTAAGGGAGCAGTGGTTAGCCCCAATTGCCATGAATAAAGCCACTATATTACCCAGTGGTGGGCCCATCTTCTTGCAGATGTGGTCAATGACCTTTCGATTCTCCATGTAATTCATGAGATACAGTAGGACTTTGATGGTGGTCAAAACCACCGCCGAGTTAGCGTGTTGTAGTTGTACAATCACCCTTTCCGCCATCATTTCTGCATCGGCATGCTGTTTTGGGACGTATCGTAGCAGGGAATCCAATATGTATATCTGCCCCCACCTTGAGCTTAGATTAGCGAAACCTTAAATACCTTATGAGTAGACTTACTCTGAACTTTCACCCAACGCAGCAATCAGTTTGCTTGCAGTAGTCAAATTCAGACGGAAGATGACCCCATCCTGGCGATCTCCAATCTCCGAGAGTGCTGCTACGGCGTTGGCAACAACAGTTGCATTGGCATCGAGCATCATGTCTCTGAGCATTTCAACAAATCCTGCTCGCTCTGCTTTTCTAGGATCGGCATTATAAAGCTTTGCGACGCAGATTGCAGCCGTTTTGCGCACATAAGGATCTCGATCCTTGATGCAATGTCGCAACTGTTCAGAAAGAGCTTCCATTACTACGGGTATGGGTATATACGCCATTGTCCGTATGGCCAGTGCTCGGATGAGGGGATTGCGATCGTTACAGTCCTGGAGATGAAATGGGAATATGGGTCAAGGCTTTAGCAAATCCCCACCATACCTGCAGAAAGCTCGGGATGACAATTTGAATTTGATCTGGTTTAGATCGACCGTAGCTGACCAGGTACAGGTAAACCACTGCGATATGTTTGAGTTCTCGAGGAATTGGACATTGTGGCTGGTTACACTTACTCTTTTTGATCTCGAGGAGAGGTGTCCCGATACATTGGACAACGTCATGAAAGAGTGGCGACACTGGTGAGTGAAAAAGTTCGAAGAAGAAAGCTGTACTCTCAGCAATTGACGTACTGTCGTTACCCATGGTAATGTTTGCAACGATTTTCTTCAGGACCGTCCTTCGTTTCTGGAATTTCTTGTCTTTTGCTTCTGCGGCCTGCAGCTCTGCGCGAAATTCCTGGGTAAAGGTAGCTTTATGGTGATCATGGCCCTAAAGAGACTTGACGTACCTCAATCTTTCCACGTTGAAAGAACTTGGCATCTTGACCCGCTTGAGTGGCCATTCTCGTTCCAACAGACAGTTCGTTAAGGCGTTGAGATTAGGTCGAGAGTGTGTTGTACGGGGTAGCGGGACAAGTCCGACACTTGGGGAGAAAGGGGTAGCTGTGTTGGAATGCCCACAGGTTGGGTAGAAGAGGGAAAGTATGGCATAACCGCATGGACAACTTTTACCCTTCCGGATTTATATCTCTAACGCTACGCCATCCGACTCCACCCCTGCGTTCAAAGCGTCCACCATCGCTGGGGAAGACACACACAAGTAGTTACTACCTGTCTTTCTACCAGCCCTTGCTCGGAGGTGTCGTTACCTGGGTTGAATACTTGACGTAGAGCTGTGCCTTAGACTTGAGGCAAGTGACGTGGTTTCCAGAAATTATACTCCATCCTCGGTCCCGCTACGCTTAGACGACGCCCGGGGGATTTCCGACCTGAAGGCCATGGAATGTTGAGCAACCAATCACGAGAGGAGCTTGGCCAGGATCCCATATGTACCAAGTTCACTAACGTCCCAGTCAGATGTGGCGTCCCACGGTGGGACCGCCGATTTCGCCATTCTTACGATTGCGATTTCCACGTGCTTGGTCAAAGGGGATGGCAGACAGTCGAATATCTTGTCTTCGTCTTCTCTGCCCCCACAGTTCCAGATGTTCACCGCACATGCATCCGTTCGCGTCTTGCGGCAGGCACTTCGAAGCGTTCGATATGCAAGCTCTGCCAGCAAAGATAAGTTTAAGATCGTCGTCATTGGGGGAGGTAGACATGTTTTAGATGCAACTTATTCGCAGCATATTCAACTAGAGACACTTAGGTTCTGGAGGTCTATCCGTGGCCAATCAAATCTACGACCGTTTTCGGGCGGCAGGCAAACCCTTGAACCACGGCGATGTTGCGGTCCTCGATGCAGCCGAGTTCCATTATTATCAAGTGAGATCCAACCAACTATTTTGACCGCCGAAGCTCACTCTTTTACTCTTCTATCGCGTCTCAGCCGGGTTGGTAAGTCATGCCATAATTTGCAGTCAGCCAGGTCTCATTGTCTCAAGGACCCTTGTTGGTGCGGGACTCCGCCCCAAGCATGAGTTTAGGCGCCCACTCGCCTCACTGTTCCCACCTCATATCACACATATCAAGGAAAACGTAGCCACGTTCTCTCCCGCGATGTCGTCTGTCATGACTTCCGCTGGTCGCCTGATTACATATGAAGCGCTAGTCGTCGCTGCTGGCTTGAAGATCAACTGGGATGCTATTGCAGGCTTGCCTCAGGCTCTTGTTGATCCTTCCTCCGGTGTATCTTCCATTTATTCGTTTGATTCATGCGACAAAACCTGGGAGAATATTGACTCTTTGCGTTCTGGAGATGCGATATTCACACAGCCAGCAGGTGTTATCAAGTGTGCTGGAGGTAGGGTGATTCTGAAGAACGATATCTCAGTACTGAGGCAATGCCAGCTCCTCAGAAGATTATGTGGATGGCTTTGGATCGATACCGAAGATCTGGGAGGGGCAATAACATCGGGGTCACCTTTATGACAGGAATGCCTTCGATGTTTAGCGTCAAGAAATATTCGGACGCGCTGAACACTCTACGAGTCCAAAGGGGTGTCAGCGGCGAATTCGGGCACAATCTCATTGCGATTGACGTACCAAACCGCAAGGCGACCTTTAAGAAGACCGATGGTACGACCGTTGATCGTGAATACTCGCTGCTGCACGTGACTCCACCCATGGGTCCTCTGGATTTCATCAAAAGCTCTCCCTTAGCTGATGCAGCAGGATGGGTTGAGGTCGATCCTGCGACACTTCAGCATGTAAAAGCAGAATTCAGCAATATCTTTGCCGTCGGTGATTGTTCTTCCTTACCAACTAGCAAGACAGCAGCAGCCATTACATCCCAGGTCCCTGTCCTCACAGAGAATCTATTCTCTCTCATGGACAGTGGGATGCTTGGAAGCGCAAGATATGATGGCTATACAAGTTGCCCTGTGCGTACTGTTTGTCTAGATTGTATACATGGTTCTGATTCCCGCCACAGCTCCTCACAGGATATGGTGAATTGATGTTGGCCGAATTCAAGTATGGATTAGAGCCGAAAGAGACGTTCTCCAATTATCTCGGTGACCAGAAAGAACCACGGAGGTTAGCCCTTCTATTTGGTTGATTCCAGTGAGATGCTAGTTAATCGAGTGTCTAGACTTTTTTACCATTTCAAGAAGGTACGCACGTCGATGTCCGCCGAGAGCATAACTGAGTTACGCGCACACATTCTAGGACCTATTTCCGTGGGCGTACTGGAATCTAATGGTAACTCGCTATTGTTCTTCGTATATTTAACTTTGATACATCCAATGTGTCAGGTCGGTGGCAAGTGGTACGGACCCTCTGGGCTGTTCCGACCGAAGTTCACTGTGTGAGGGATCTTGGACTATGTATCCAGGCGCAAACTGTGTTGCTCTGTACTTTAAATGGACAATGTCTCCGTACATGCATACCTTTATTGTCCTCGTGACGTGACCACAGTAAGTATGACCTCATCAGGTTGTCTCGGACGGAACAGTGCCGGCACACGACCAAACCTCTTTTAGCACGAGCGACAATAACCCCGGTCCGATGTGGTTAACGTTCAGAACGCTCGTTAGATCCTGTGGAGGTTTTGTCGCTTAAGGCAGCTTCAATGATGCATGGTATTTATAGTAACTAGCTTGGACCGGACTTCCGAGCCGATGGCACTAGGCGGTGCATTACATAAGAAGATGTGATCACATGACATAGCGTGTGACAATGAATACGACCAACGCCCTCCTCCTCGACGTTGGCCACGATGTCGAGGTCACTGACCGCAACGCAAGTCATCAACCAGGGAGACTATCTTGACAATGACTTTGACCCAAATACACTCACCGTGTCACAACTATTAGGGGTCCTCACCCACCACCAGATCCGTTACCCCACGCCATACACCAAGGCCAAACTCGTGCAATCATTCCTCGACGAAATCAAACCAAAGGCTGCGAAATTTCGGAAAGAGAAGTTGAAGGAGGAGAGTAGTCTTCCAAGTGACGATGGCATTATAGACGGTCTGACTGGTCGGCCGCTTAATGCAGACGCGAAGGTGGTTAAGTTCTATCCCTGATGGCTGCCGCTCAACATGCCTCAGGTAACTAGACGGTCTTCGCGACGCCTCTCTCGCGCCCTAGAGGATGTCGAACTCTCGCAAAGACCAGAACCAGTAAGCTCGGTGGAGATAATTAGCCCCCTTTTCATGCTGACGCTCGTGGATAGCCCAAGCGCCGTCGTTCATCTGCTCAACCAGATCTTGGGGGTAGGGTACCAAGCACGAAAGCTCGTGTTGATGTACCCGTCCTTGTGGAAGAAAGTGAGCCAGAGGAGGAAATACCTGCTCGGAGGACCACGAAGAAGAAAGAGGTGAATACCGCTGTCTTACCTCACACCAAACCAACCTCACGCGCGATTTAGGGTGACTCTCAAACACGCAGAATCTCGGTACGTTATGTTGCCCTATGGCGTAACCCACGGAGAGTCAACCTTGTTACCCGCAGCTAGCGGATGATAGTGGCTGGGAAGACAACAACATTTTTCAGTCTGGTGCTGAATCTTCGTCGCCTACTCGCCCATCCCCTGTTCGTAGGACTACCCGGAAAAGTACTGGTCCCAGGAAGTCTCGCCAGTCAATGTCGGCACCGCCCCAACTCTCGCCTCCATCCTCCCCAACCAAAGCGCCGTTCTTCGCCCCGTCTGCTCAGCGCTCACCACCCGAGTTTAAGTTTGAGCCACAACTCCCCTTGGATATGCCATGTCAACCACCCGTATTCTCGCCACCAGGGAGGACAACAGCATTTGCCCCTTTGAACCATTCGCCCAGTCCGTCTCCGAAATCCGAGCAATTACCAGAAACACGTATTCTTGACATAGTTCCCGAAATCACAAATCGTGATATGAACTCTGCAGCGGCGCGTGCGAAGATCGCAGAGGGCGCTACGGAAGAATCAGAAGTTGCCAAGCAAGTGGAGCTAGCCTCCCGGCACGTCACGGGTACCGCCGGACCTCGCGTAAAGTGGTGGTCTTATCTGTTGACAGTCTTGTACGCGACATGCCTTGTTGTTTTTTCAAGCGTTATCATCAAATACAAGAGGGAATCTGCGTCTATTGGCTTTTGCGACGCGGAATCCAATAGCAGTCGAGCTCTGCTGGAATTCCAAGCTCATATTCCTGCAATGGAGCCATGTATTCGAGCCAATCGGAGCTTTTTCGACATACCAACGGAACTGCTCGATACAATCACTGCCAAAGATGGCATGTCATGTCCGCCACTTTCGTTGATCCCCTTACCACACCCGTCCACATGCACACCCTGCCCAGAATATGCATCGTGTAGTCACCACACGGTGACGTGCAATAGCGGGTATCTACTGCGTCCGCACCCCATTCTTGCGTTGTTGTCACCTTTCGGAACCGCGCCGTCAGCTCCTGTGGAATTAGTCTGGAACTTCATTTCTGAGGTGGCCGATGGGTTACCCGGAATGGGTCCTGTTGCCTTCCCGCCTCATTGTATTGAAGATCCGAGACGAAAGAGGAATATCGGCGCCTTGGGGAAGGCGATCGAAGCCCTTCTTGGTCAGGAACGTGGCAGAAGAGTTTGTGCCGGCGCTGAAGAAGCTCGGGTGACGATACCCGATAGTGAAGGAGGTGAAGCCAGGAAATGGGGTTTAGAGGTGGAAGTCTTGCGGGAGACTATGAAGAAGAAAACCGCGGTATGTCGATATGTTACTCTCCGGTGAACGGTAAATGATATTTTTGGTTCGGCAGCCACACCTTCTCGCGACGTTCGATGATACCTTTGACGAAGCTATACAACAATTAGTTGAGTGGGGTAGTGTCGTATTTGGGGAGGACATGTCGTGAGTATACGATCGCAAATTGCCTGATCCCGATTGTCACATCCTAATTTGCTTCAGAGGACATCGCTATCTGGCCCACAAGACTGCTAATTTAACCCTGAACTGCAAGCTCACTGTGAAATCTCGAGAGGTGTGGTTACGATGGCGAGGGACTGTTTCCGGTAATTTCGCCAATGTACCATATGCTCGTTGCTTGGATGCTGACGCAGCCTTCAGTATTATTTGCCAGTACCTGCTTATTGTATGCGCTCAGACGGAGCCGCGCCCAACGCCAAAAAGAGAACAAGCGTGTCGCGGAACTTGTGCAAATTGCACTTGATACGTTGCGTAATCAAGAGCTTGCGCATCACACGGATCCAGTGACGGCACCTCATCCGTATCTATCGTCTCTCCAACTTCGGGATCTCATTTTACAAGAGCAGCACTCAATTTCCGCTAGGAAAAGGTTGTGGGATCAGGTGGAACGGGTTGTTGAGGGTAACGCGAATGTCAGGGTCAACTTGGAAGAAATACAGGGAGGTGATGAACACCGCGTGTGGAGGTGGGTAGGCACGGCGGGCCGGGGACCAGAGCATCGGAAAAGGGTTCCAGAGGAAAGAGAAAAGGGTGCAGGTCAGGTGGCCTGATCAACTTTTTCCTGGCGAAAGGACCATTTACAGGCTGACAAAGACCCCTTGACCCAATCTAGTTGCTTTTTAGCCCAGTTTGTTGTTTCTTGTGCTTGTAAATATTCATGTTTGCATATGGTGAACTTCTACCGGTCGTGTAAAAAGCAATAAAAGTGGTTCGATGAACCGATAGTGATGATACGCCGTAAAGTCGTTTCCCACTCGGAACCTTGTTGGAAGATCCGGATCCGGACTTGGAACAATTGCCAAAGGCACTGCCCGTCCTCCGCCAATAGGAAGGCGCACCCAGGAACAGATCGCAGCCACCAATCAATCACAAGCACATGTCTTGTCTTTTCAAACCCGCAGCAGCGCGCTGCCGCCCACGGCTGGCGAGGGCCACCCCAGTTAGAGCTCGACGTCCAATCAAAGTGCGGTCCAGAACACGTTGGCATATTTGGCAACTACGTCGCCGAGCACCCCGTTAGATTCAGTCTAGACTATCTGGATCTGGTCGCTTTTGGTTGCTACCCCGAATATGTGAACTAGGAATAGGGTAAACTCATCCCCATCGGAGTCCCCGCCTGGATCTTCTCGATGAGCGCCCTTTTCATGAACTGCTCTTCTGCGAGCACGCGCGTCGTCTAAGCGGCGGAATGAGCGACGAGAAACATGAAGACGAATAGCCCTCACCCTCAAAAAACGTTCTAGATCGATGCGACCAGCATTCAAAGCCCTGTGCAAATGATATACAGTATCTTCGATCGCATTGTCTTCTGCGACCAAATTGATTAACCTGAAAGGGGACCATGTCGTTCAGTGACCACCGGGCAAGCACGCGCTGCAGGAACGGATACTTGCTGGTTGTGGACGATGCTCGTGGAACAGACTAGTTCATCTACTCCAGGGTCACCCTTGCGGCGCAACTCGGCAAGGTTGCGATCGGCGTGTTCGACGGTGGCCTGCAACCTTGCTGCGACGGTACGGCAAACGTCCTTTACAGCTTGCAATCGCGCCATCTCATCACGGATGGCAGGTTCGCCGGCAAGAAGATCCGTCTGCTGGGCACGAAGCCGATCATTTTCCAAAAGAATGAGATGGGACAAGGAAGAGAATTCTGATCGTATCTTGTCATGGACCTGGACATGCAATTGGAGGAGTTCCGGATTTGGTGGACGTGGCGGTACAGGAGCTGGAGGTGGTTGTGGCGCAGGGGACTCGTCGTCGAGCAAGTTGGGGCGGGGAGTATTTTGTATAGCCGGCGGGGATGGCGGGTGAGGTGTGGGTTGGGCCAAAGGTAAGGGAGGGGCCGGGTGTCGAAGGAGAGCGCGCGGAGATTGTGTATTTGGCAAGGGCAAGGTCGGCAGGGCGTCCGGGGGCACAGACATGCGGTAATTAGCGGATGTGGGAGAGGAGGGGTCTCTAGACTGTTCGATGGGTGATCGCAAGACATTTCCGTGCAGAGCCTGTGGAGGAAGCGATGGTCTTACATCTACACGTGGTTGCTGGGGTAGAGGTGGCGGGGGCCGATTATACAAGTCGGACTAGATAACGGGATATGAAAGAGGAAAAGAGGGGGAGGAGAGGGCGTACCTGTGGATAGGAAAGAGTGGAAGTCGTGATAGGGCGCGGGGGGACGGCGGACAAGGGAGATGAGATGGGTTTCGGTGGCAATGCAGGGCGATCATCGTGTCGAGATTGAGGGCGGGACAAGGGTGGCGAGGAGGGGAGCGGCTGCGGGGCTGGATGTGGACTGTGAGACTTTGGCTTTGCGTAAAGAGGGGGAGCACGGGAAAAGAGATCTTGGATCGCTTGGAGGAGGGCGGCGAGATTGCAGGGCTTGAACTGTCAGATTAGGTGTGGGTGGTCGCAGGCGAAAGACACCGGCCTCGGACTTCCGCAGCCAGCGTTGGGTG